>WNWK01052558.1:0-12145 GCA_009830355.1 Cherax destructor
AGAGATGTGGGAAAAGCAAGGGTTTTCCCTATATTCAAATCGGGGATAAGTCCATTCCATCAAATTACCGCCCAATAAGCCTCCCCCGTCTATAGTAGGCAAATTATTAAAATCAATTATAGCTGATATTATCAGAAGTCACCTTGAAGACCAAAATTTGATTAATGAATCTCAGCATGGGTTTACGAGAGGTCTTTTCCCCTGACAAATTTACTGACGTTTTTCAATAAAACATTTGAGGCAGTAGACAGTGATAAAGAATATGATATAGTTTACTTGGTTTTTCAGTAAGGCCTTCGATAGAGTACCTCACAAGAGACTCTTAAGAAAGGTGGCAGCTCATGGTATAGGAGGTAAAGTTCTAGCATGGATAGAGGCATGGCTTCCAATAAAAAAGCAGGGGTTTTCCCTTTTGGGGGGTCAAATCTGAAGGGGGATTAGTCACTAGTGGCGTTCCACAAGGATCATTTTTGGGGCCCATTTTTTTCATAATTTACAAAAATGACCTTGATGAAGGAATTGCAAGTGACATGAGTAAATTTGTTTGATGATACAAAAATAGGCCGTATAATTCATTCTGGGGAGGATCCAATGAACTCCAGGAGGTTTTGGGACAAATTAATGTCTTGGTCTGAAAAGTGGCAGATGAAGTTCAATGTGGACAAGTGTAAGGTGCTAGTCGTTGGTAATGAAAATATCCCCCCGAATTTATAAACTAGGTGAAGTTGAGCTTGATCATACAGAATGTAAAAAAGACTTGGGAGTCATGGTAAGCGGGAATCAAAAAGCCAAGACAACAGTCCCTAAGTGTGCGCAATAAGGCTAACAGATTACTATTTTATTTCAAAAGTATAAGCAACAGAAGTAAAAAATTTTTTAAATTTTAAAAAGGCTCTTTTACAATTTTAAAAAACCTAAGGTGGGGGACCTTCATTTTGGGAAATTATGCAGTTTTCAGTTTTTGGTTCCTTACCCCCCAGGATGGATATTTTTGGAAGAACATACAAAAAAAGAATGACTAAAATGATTTACAGTATAAGAAATCTCCCGTATAAAGGGTAGACTTAGAGCGTTGAATCTCCACTCTCTGGAGGACGTAGAATGAGGGGAGATATCACCCCGAGGTGTAAAAGTGGATGATGGGCATAAAAAAAGGGAGTTTAATAAAATACTGAGGATATCGAACCAAGTAAAAACCAGAAATAACGGTTTAAATTGGATCAATTTAGATTTAGAAAGGACATAGGCAAGTACTGGTTTTCGAACAGGGGTTGTAGATGCGTGGAACAATCTTCCGATTAGGGTGTGAGGCTAAGACCTTGGGTGGCTTTAAAAAAGATTGGACAAATATATGAGTGGGAGGGGGGTGGGTTTGATTGGTGTCTTGGGTTTCAGGGTGAATTCTTAGGTAGTGGTGGTTTTTATAAGGTTGCCTTGTATGGGCCAGTAGGCCTTCTGCAGTGTTCCCCCATTCTTATTTCTTATGTTCTTTGTTAATATACTAAACGTCAGGTGGAAAAGGGGGGGGGGAGCAGACGAAGGCCTAGTCACTGGTGGCGGGATTCCCCCGTGGAAGTAGGTCATACCCAAAAGATGGGTTAGTTGTAGTAGTAGTTGCCCGGGAAAGGGTTTTGACATGACCTATTCCACTGGGGAATCCCGCCTACCAGTGAACCCTCGTCTGCTTCTTCAGTCAGTACAAAGGGGGCAGCAAAAACAGTAGAGATGTGAAACGATGTCATCAGTCCATCACCCTTGAAGACGTAGTGTTGAGGTGGTCCCCGTCCCCTCCCGCCTGGAGAAAAGTTTTTTCTCCATGGTTTTGGGAAAAATTACTGTGTGGGGGAAACGTTTCTGCATAAGTGCCCAACTGTTGCACATTTGTCTTACTTACCAACCTGTCGGTATTTGTACAATTTAATATTCACTCTGTCAGACACTGCAACGCAATGACATCTTGGTACGGAAAAAACACCTTGGACAACTTTTTCAAGTGAGAATGGTTGGATTTGAGAGGGGGCGTGACCTCTCCCCGATTTTTCCCTTTTTTTAGTGGACTTCCCCTCTCTTTTTCCCGACAGTATATAAATTTCCCCACTGTCGTTTTTAACTTCACATTGTTCCCGATTATGGAACAAAACTCTTCTGCAGACTGAGGACTGACCACCTCAGATCTACGTCTTCAAGGGTTATGGACTGATTAAACCCTCTTCACATCTCTACTGCTTCTCCCAACTTTTTTGCCCCGACTGAAGAAGCCTCTGTGTGGGGCCCAAAAATCTCCCGGGAAAAAAGATGCCCAATTATTGCACATGTGTTTTAAATTTTCATCCCAACTGATGCATATGTGTTTAGTCGTCAACTTGTCAGTATTTTTGCCTTGTATGGGCCAGTAGGCCTTCTACAGTGTTCCTCCATTCTTATGTTCTTGTACCTTTTTCAACATAAAGAGTGCATTTTGTACACAAAGCCCAGCAGAAGATTTTTTACTCGTCGCCGGTGCTTCGGATCTGAACGTTTATCACTCTTGGCTCAAAAAAAACCCACCCCTTTTAGCAGTCGTTTGGGGCCCGCGGGTCATTGCCCCCCGGAACACCGTCAGGTAGACCCCGGTAGCATCAGGGTTCAAGGAATGGCGTCTTAAGGGGCTTTGTCGTCATCGAAAAAATTTTGCTGACGTATTTTACTCTAGTGTCATTGGAAGTTGCTTTATCGCTGTTTATTCCCCCATGTATGGAGATTTGGGAAAACCAAGGGTCCCAGCACGGCCCCTGTAGTACCCCATTCTGATTTCTCCCCCTGTATGCAAACTCTGTTTTCCCTCTGCCCGTCCTGCCTTCACCCATAAGATAAAAAAAACATTTCAACATCGGGGATCTTTTTTTGAGACGTTTGCCCTCCGTGGCTTTATCAATACAAATTCAGGGCATAATGTGAAGACTGTAGAACTTTTACAAAAATAGGGAAACATCCTGCTTTGCTTTGGGGTGAAAAGCCCCAAAGGGAACTGAACCCCATCTTTGAATATGTTCTCTGTCCTTTATTCCAAGTGTTGATAAATCCCTGGATGGCAAACGTCTCAAAAAAGATCCCCAAAATTTTCTCATTTTCTAATTTTCATCTTGTGTCCATTACCCAGAAACAAATCCATTACCATTAATTGGACAAACCGTCAAACGATGATAATTTGGCGAGTGTTGGCCGGAGCCTCAAAGGTCGGGCGAGGGCGAGGTGGTCCGTAATTGGCCGAGTTAGACCATCATGTAGCCGGGGAATCATAATTGAATGGGATTGAGCCTGTGGAAGTGGGCTGAATGGCTCATAGTCTAGGTCCGTAGCCGGGCTGTCATTAATGGCAGGTGGGGTGGTACTTTGGGCATGTGTTGGGGACTGACCTACTGATTGTTTAGAAATGGTGAGGGTGGTTGGGGGGTGGAGGTAGGGGTAGTAGTGGGGGTGAAGATAAGGGTAGTAGGGGGATGCAGGGGGATCCTGTCCAGGAGGCAGTGTTGATGGTGGGAGTGGGAGTTTGGGGTGGTGCAAAGGGGGGTGTTTATGATGGGGGGGGTGTTGATGTTGGGGTGATGAGGGTGTCATAGTGGTACTGATGTGGAGGGTTAAAGTTTGTGTGAGTATCACCCATTTGTGGGTTTCAGGGAGTCGATTCCCGCTCTCCCCCCCTTTTTGGTGGTGCTACTAGGTCCACCCCCCTGCTCCATGAGCTTTTATCAATCTTTTCTTTAAAACTATGTATGGATCCTGTGTGTATGTGTGTGTGTGTGTATTCACATATATGTACTCACCTATATTGGTTCCAGGGGTCGAATCTTGCTCCTTTCCCCCCCTCTCCCAAATTGCCACTTTCCAAATTCACCCTCCCCTTATTGCCCCATGTATTCTTAAACTATGTATTAACTGCCTCCACTATTTTGACATCTTCCACCTCCCACCATCCTGAGACTAAAAAATACTTCCTGACAGCCTTGTGATTCTCTGTGTCTTTAGCTTCCAGCTTGCCCCCAGTACCAGTTTCTTGCCTCTCAAACAGCCTGTCCCTTCTGCCCTATCAGTTCCTCGGGTATTCTGTATGTTGTTACATGTCTTCCCTGGTCCTTCTGTTCTCCATGGTCGTTAGATTCAATTTTTACCCTTTTCCCTCATAGTCATTTGCTCATAGCTCATTTGGTGCTGCTATCCAATTTGGGGCCGGACATATTTGTATAAATCCCCAGAATGACTTTTGATTGAGTTCCTGAAGGCCACTTTCGGAGTTGCCTGGCTAGCATTGCCTGCAAAGTTATTCATTTGATTTGACCTCTGGTCGAGCACCCCCCCCTCCTATGGATATGGGAAAAAACGGTTCCTGTTTCCTGACGAATAAAACACCACCCTTGTCTTTTCCTGGTGATTTAACATGTAATTGTTTAAGGTTTTAGTGATTGCTGTCTGTGTTTGATGAATAAAAAGGAAACAAACTCAGCGCCTTTTCCTGGAGAGTTCGGGGTCAAGCCCCCCCGGCCCTTTCGGAACGGGCCCTCATGGTGAATCAGACCCCATCAACCAGGCTGTTACAGCTGGCCGCACGCAGTCCTGTACGAACCACAGCCCGGCTGTGGTTTTTACGTCTATGACTTTTGGTGCCCGGGACCTCCACCTATGGTGCCTGCCTAAAGCGTACGTCGTGCTAACGGTGCCGGTACCTCCACCTTTAGGGGCCCGCACCCAAAAAATCAGTATGTCGTGCTGACTTTGGTGCCGGTACCTCCACCTTTTTGGGGCCTGCCCCAAAGTCATACGTCGTGCTGACTTTGGTGCCTGTCAGTGCCTGTTTTAAGACAGCCAGGGGCTTGGTAATCCCCCCTTTTGTACGCTGGGAGACAGTTTCACTTTCAATTAGAAAATCAACTTTCTTCTTCTTCTTCTTCTTCTTCCCTTTTTCTTCTTCTTCTTCTTCTTCTTCTTCTTCTTCTTTTTTTTTTTTTTTTTTATTATTATTATTTTATTATTATTATTATTATTTTGTTTTGTTATTATTGTATTATTATTGTTGTTGTTGTTTTATTATAATTGTTGTTTTTTTTATTATTATTATTATTTTATTATCATTGTTATTTTTTATTCTTCTTCTTATTATTATTTTATTATCATTGTTTTTTTTATTATTTTTTTTATTATTATCATTGTTATTATTTTTTTTTTCTTCTTCTTCTTCTTTTCTTCTTCTTTTTTTTTTCTTCTTTTCTTCTTTTTCTTCTTTTCTTCTTCTTCTTCTTCTTCTTCTTTTTTATTATTATTATTATTATTATTATTATTATTATTATTATTATTATTATTATTATTATTATTATTATTTTTTTATTATCATTTTGTTTTATTTTTTTATTTTTTTTATTTTTATCATTGTTATTTTGTTATTATTATTATTATTGTTATTATTTTTTGGAAACGTCCCGCACTTGGAAAACTTATGATGACGCTGTAGTTTGTTCAGGACCAGTTGAATATTGTTCCACCTCGGTATTGTCCTCTTTTTTTGTTGTTTCTGTTGTTGTGTGGGGTTGTTGTTGTTGTTTGTGTTGTTTATTACTTTGTTATTGTTGGGAAGCCCTAAACCCGAAGCGGCCACACAGCGCCTGGGGAATGATAGTGATACAGGGTGTGTCAAAAAAATGACCCCAAATTAAACAGATTGATTTGAAATTTGGGGCAAATTTTATATTTACTTTTATATGTTCCTGTGGGTCATTCCACCTAGAATGTCAGAAAATTTAAATTTGATGGAATGAAGGGGAGGCTGCTCTAGTTCCTTGAATCATGAGTCATTCAGAATTAGGGTAAAGAGTTCATTTTGAGCTGCAGTGATAGGGTTATTGATAAGATGGATAGTGTTATATCTTATCGTAAATTGTCTGACATTCTTTTGGGTGCTTTAAAAAAAAGAGAGAGAGAGAGAGAGAGAGAGAGAGAGAACCACTGTAAGTAGGGGAAAGCAACCAGTGGAGCACATAGAGCTCACAATGGAAAGTGCTCGGAAACCCCCGGGGCAGAGCTTATGAGAAAACTGCAAACATCTGCTACCCTGGTGCTAAACCCTACACACACCTACCAGGGCACTGGTGCTACCACCATAAAAACACCTCCAGTCAGCACTGGTGCTACCACCACACACACCTACCAGGCAGCACTGATGCTACCACCACACACACACCACCAGTCAGCACTGGTGCTACCACCCACACACACCTACCAGGCAGCACTGGTGCTACCACCACACACACCTACCAGGCAGCACTGGTGCTACCACCACACACACACCTACCAGGCAGCACTGGTGCTACCACCACACACACACCTACCAGGCACCTGGTGCTACCACCACACACACACCTACCAGTCAGCACTGGTGCTACCACCACACACACACCTACCAGGCAGCACTGGTGCTACCACCACACCCCCCTACCAGGCGGCACTGGTGCTACCACCACACACACACCCTACCAGGCAGCACTGGTGCTCCACCATACACACACCTACCAGTCAGCACTGGTGCTCCCCCACACACCTACCAGGCGGCACTGGTGCTACCACCACACACACACCTACCAGGCAGCATGGTGCTACCACCATACACACACCTACCAGGCGGCACTGGTCCCACCACCATACACACACCTACCAGGCAGCACTGGTGCTACCACCCCCACACCCCCACCAGGCAGCACTGGTGCTACCCCCCATACACACACCCTACCAGGCACCTGGTGCTACCACCACACACACACCACCAGGCGGGCACTGGTGCTCCACCATACACACACCCTACCAGTCAGCACTGGTTTCCACCATACACACCCTCCAGCCCCAGCACTGGTGCTCCCAAATACACACACCTCCCAGGAAACACTGGTGCTACCACCACACACACACCTACCAGCCCCAGCACTGGTGCTACCACCATACACACACCCCAGGCAGCACTGGTGCTACCCCCAAATACACACACCTACCGGCAGCACTGGTGCCCCCAAATACACACACCTACCAGTCAGCACGGGGCCCTCCACCATACACCCACACCTACCAGCCCAGCACTGGTGCTCCACCATACACACCCTCCAGGCGCACGGGTTGCTACCACCATACACACATTTTTAGGGTATACCCTTGAAACATTTTATTTGTGTATTTTTATCATAATGGTATATTGGAGATATTTCCGTTTTTGGGCTAAAACGAAAATGTCTTTTTTTATCTATTATTTGATTAAGTTTTATGTTGTGGTAGGATGTTACTTTTTGTGGTGTTCATGTGGTAGGGCCACTAGTCCTGCCCTTACCTGTTCAGGTAGTGGCGGTCTCCTCCCCCTCAGTCACGTGACCTACATGACGTCGTTTTATCAAACATTGACGATGTCAATTTTCCCAAAACCCCCTCTGCCCCAGGAGTGGGTTTTCCCCCACACCCCCCTCCCAACAGGGGTGGGTTTCCCAAATCCACCCCCTGCCCAGGGTAGGTTCACTGACTTTCACAAGGTAGTCATCCTCTTTGGAGTAGGTTTGGGAAGTTATTCCCCCTTTTAAAAAGGGGGTTTGTTAAGCCCCTGGTATGGTTTGAAAATTGTCTATTCATCCACGACTTACGGTGATACCCTTTATTAGCAGAGCTTTGGTAAATTATTCTGAATTATTGACTCAAGAAAATGTACTTGATGTTTCAATTGATATTTTATACTTCTCTGCCCTTTTTTAAGGCAATAGTCTCAGTTATTTTATTGGGCGTTAATGTAAAATATTATTTGTATAAAAATCATGTCATTGAGTATGATTGATTTTGTACGAAACAAGTAAAGTCATGGGGCGACTGTTTTCGAATAAAAAATGTATCATGATGTATTACACTGCAGTAGAGATAACTTTATACCATACACTGAATAATTATATGATTTCCTTTTATATTAAAAATCTCAAATTTTCCCTTTCCCGGTCCCAAACTCCTAAAAATTACCTAATACTATAATGATTTTCTCTAACGATGAAACAAAAAAGCAATTAAATAACTTTTACGACGGGGCAAAACAAAGGGTAATAAATGAGGCCCCGATCTCCACACCTATCTGTCCCAAGACCTGTTTAAGGGGAAAAACTACCCACAACCCCCACCCACAGCCACTACCACTACCACCACCCACAACCACCCCCATAACCACAACCCCAACTCAAAACCATAACAAACCACCCCCCACAACTATCCCCCCAACTCCACTCCATCCACAACCACCATCACAACCCAACCACCCCCCCAAAACCATCACTCCAACCACCATCAAAAAAGTATTCCCCACAACCACTACAAAACAACCACCATTACCACACCCCCCACCACAACCATGACTCACACCCACTACCACAACCAGACTCACCCCACTCCCAAAACCCATGACTCCCCCCACCCCCCAAAAACCTACCACACCACCCCCCAACCATGACTCACACCCCCCATGACTCACCCCCTCCCCAAAACCCTCACCCGCTTCAACCCCATATTTGATCATGGGGGGGTCTTGCCCAAAAGAATTTGGCTACCCCTCCATGGATCAAACCTGATTCTTCCAAACCCCGGGCTCTGTTCTCTAGGGGTTTAGCATTTCCCCCATAATAATAATTTGCTTTTTTTTTTTTTTTTGGAACTGGATTTCCCCTCTGGAAAGATGTGATGGGTGAATGATGATGAAGGTTTTCTTTTTTTTGGGTATCCTCGTTGGGGAAAAGACCGATTTTTAATAATAATCATCATAAAATTTGCTTCCCGATGGGGTGTAAACACCTAACAAACAGCAGCTGGGATGGATTAAATTAAATTTTGTTAATTACTGAAACGCAAATCCCCGACGGCCCCAAGATTGTCCCCCTCCGACCCCATTTTTTCCCCCAATTCTTGAAAGACAAAGGGTCTGGGGGGGGTTTGGGGGGGCGCTGATGTTTCAACTATTGCGGCAGTCAATGGTCTTGTGATGGGGTGTACTCCCCCGTTGTGGTTGCAGGGGTCAGTCATAGCTTCTGTGTGTTTTTGTGTTTTTTGTGTGTTTGTGTGTGTATTGTGTGTGTTGTGTGTGTGTTTGGGTGTTTTGTGTGTGTGTGTTTTGTGTATACCCCCTATTGGTTAGCTTTTGGGCCCCCCTCTTCGCTGGTCCTACTGGGTTCCCCTCTCCCTCTTAGACTTTTCATATCTTCTTAAAGCTATGGGATCCTGCCCCCCTAAATCACCCCCAGATTATTACACTTCCTATAACTCTAAGGCTGAAAAGTATTTTAACATCCTATATCATCAGATACAAAATGCTCCTTCTGCGGGCCCCCCCCTCTTTCTCCTATAGCCCTCCCATTTGGGCCCCTCTTTTTACCTTGTTTTCCATTTTAAATTTTTATTCACAAAAGTATTATATATATATGTCAATAAAACATGTGACTAGTAAAAGGTTTCAAATGTTTTTTTGGCCATGCCTCTGGTGAGCTAAAATCAAATGACCCTTAACTCACTGGGCCACAAAACCCGAGGATATATATAATTTAAAGTGGATTACAAATTTTCATTAGATCAAATATTTGAAAAAAAAAAAATACCCCCGTACCCAAACCCAAAAAAAAACATTAAAAAGAAAGCTACAAAAATGACTCCTGGATTAAAAATACGAGTTTGTAAAAAATGAAAAAGGTAATAATGCTCTCGGCATCTCTTATGAAGGGAAACAGTGACATGATAACTGTGGGAAAACATGGTCAGAAAGGATGCGAGGGAGAAAAAAATTTCTTTCCAAATGTGAATGAATATGAATTATAAAAATTAGAACGTGTGCAACATCGGGTCCCTTTTTGTAGACTTTTCCCTCCAGTGGTTTTATCAATACAATACAAGGACATAATGTCTTTTATTTACTTATAAAACCACGGGTTTGGGGCCTTCTGTCGGTTTTTTCACCTTCAATTCCCATGTTCTCACAAATCGCCCTCCTAACACCCTAACGTGGAAATTAAGCGAAAAAGTTTTTTGATAAGAAAATTTCTGTGGCCCACCATTAAACTTGTTTTCCCTGAGGAAAAATATTTGGCGCCCCCCGGACTCTCAGGAATCAATCAATCTGAGTTTCCCAGAAAAAAATTCAAGTTAACCCTCTGCTGGCGCTCATAATCAGGGCTAAGTTCGCTGGCCTTTGAATACCGTAAGTTACCCAAGGGTTTTCCCAAAGGGGAACATCTGGATGGATCTTCAAGAGGGTTCCCGGGGGAAACCTACTGAACCTGGCCCTTTCCCCAAAGGAGGTTCCCGGGGAAACCACGGGAACTGGACCTCTCGGGGATTTTTTAGAAACCTACTAAACCCCGGACCTCTCAAGGAGGGTTCCAGGGGGGTTCGAACCTGGACCTTCAAGGGGTTCCATGGGGGAACCTACTGAACCTGGACCTCTCAAGGGGGTTGCGGGGGCTCTAAACCCGGCCCCCTCGGGAGGTTCCGGGGGTAACACTGAACCTGGCCCCTAAAGGGGTTTCCCGGGGCAACCTACGAATTTGGACCTCTAAAGGGAGGCCGGGGGAAACCACTGCCGGGACCCTGGGGGGGTTTCCCAGGGACCCACAAAACCTGGACCTCTAAAGGAAAGTTGCAGTGGGGGCCCTATGAACCCTGGCCCCTCAAGGGGTTCCGGGGGCAACCTACTGAATCTGGACCTCTAAGGGGGGTTTTTTGATGCTGGTAAAGGGCTTTTGATCAAGGTTAAACCTGTGCAAAAATTTCTTAAATGGGTTTTTAAAATTACTTCCCCCGGGCGCTGTGCCCTGGGGGTTTTTTACCCTTTCCCAAATAAAAGTGATTACTAAACAGTGTTAAAAAGTTTTACAAAAAAAGTGTTGCAGGTGTTGTAACGGTTACAAGCAAGTGTTGCACGTCTTACAGGTTTAATGAGATACATTATGGTTTGCAATTTTATTGAGAATATATATAACAAAAAAGCTTTTTTCCCCATCATACTTTTGGGTGATAGTGTAAAGCCATTGATATTAAAAAAAATGGCTTAGAGAAAAAGTCGGTTTTTTTTTTTGGGATTGTGCTTTACTTTTCCAACCTAAGAAATGGTCCTAAAAATTTTTTTTATATTTTTAAGGGAACAAAAAATTATTTGTTTGAAAAAAATTTTTCATGATTTGCCTCCTTATTATTAGCCCATTCCCCGAATTTTTATTTTTCCCCTTTTGGGGTATTTACCCGTTTTCCCCCCTAGGGGTTTGAGGATTCCTCTGACGTCTTTCAGTAGGTGAAATTGTGTCTGACGTTTTGAAGAAAAGATTATTTTTTAAATTTCTGTTTTTTATAGCAGTGGGTGTATTAAGGTGTTCCCAAGATTTTGGTGTTTACCGGGGGGGATTGAGGGTTTTGGGGTTGGGGTTTCCTTTTTTTGGGGGTTCCTTGGTGTTTGGGGGCCCGGGGGGTATTGAGGTGTTCCTGGGTTTTGGGGGGTTCCTGGGTGTAGAAATGTTCCCGGGTGTTTGAAATGTTCTTGGGTGTGTTGAGGTGTTCCCGGGGGTATTAAGGGGTTCCTGGGGGGTATTAGGTTTCCCGGGTGTATTGGGGGGTTCCTGGGTGTATTGAAATGTTCCTGGGTGTATTGAAGTGTTTCCTGTATTAAAAGTTCCTTTTAAAGAGGTGTTCCCGGGGGTATTGAAGTTTTGGGGTTTTTTGAAATGTTTCAGTGTATTAAGGTGTTTCTGGGGTATTAAAGGGGTTTCTGGGGTATTTGTTCCTTTTATTAGGTGTTCCTAGGGGTTTGAGGTGTTCCTGGGGGTATTAATGTTTGTTCCTGGGCGGGGTGTTCTGGGGGTATTAAGGTGTTCCTGGGTGTTTGAGGTGTTCCTGGGTGTAAAGGTGTTCTGGGTGTATTGGTGTTTCTGGTGTATTGAGGGGTTCCCGGGTGTTTGGGTGTTCATGGGTGTATTAAGGTTCCCGGTGTATTAAGGTGTTCCTGGTGTTTAAGGTGTTCTGGGGTTTTTTGGGTTTCCCATCATTAAGGGGTTTGGGTATTATGTTTCTGGGTGTATTGGGGTCCTGCACTCCAGCATAACTCAGCGGTGAAGGAGGGGTGAAAAAATTAAGT
>WNWK01052559.1:0-12145 GCA_009830355.1 Cherax destructor
ACACTTCCCTAGTTCCGTGTGTCCTGAAGTCCACCTGTGTCCCCTCAGATGAACTCCCATGTGTGGATCATGGTGAGGTGTGGTCATAGTTAGGTGAGGTCATAGTGAGCTGTGGACATAGTTATATGAGGTTATAGTGAGGTATGGTCATAGTTGTGGTCATAGACAGGTATGTTCATAGAGAGGAGTGATCATACTTAGGTGTGGTCATAGTGAGGTGTGGTCATAGTGAGGTGTGGTCATAGTTACAGGAGGTCATAGTAAGCTGTGGTCCCCCAGATGTCAATCCTTCCACACTTCCCACTTCCAGTTGTTTTGGTGCTTTCCCGTTTCGTGTGTCCAGAAGTCCATTTGTGTCCCCTCAGATGAACTTCCAGGTGTGGATCACGGAGAGGAGTGGTCATAGTGAGGTGTGGTCATAGATCTGTTCATAGGTGGGGTGGTCATAGTTAGGTGAGGTCATAGTGAACAGTGGTCGTAGTTAGGTGAGGTCATATACAGGTATGGTCGTAGTTAGGTGAGGTCATAGTAAGGTGTGATCATACTTAGGTGAGGTCTTAGTCAGGTGTGGTGATAGTGAGGTGAGGTGTGGTCATAGTGATTGGATGTCATAGTGATGTGATGTCATAGTGATGTGATGTCATAGTGAGGTGATGTCATAGTGAGGTGATGTCATAGTGAGGTGATGCCATAGTGAGGTGAGGTCATGGTGAATTGAGGTCATAGGTGTGGTCACAGTGAGGTGTGGTCATAGTGATGTGAGGTCATAGTGTGGAGTGGTCATAGTGAGATGAGGTTATGGTGAATTGAGGTCATAGTGAGGTGTGGTCATAGTGAGGTGTGGTCATAGTGAGGTGTGGATCATGATGAGGAGTGGTCATAGTGAGGTGTGGTCATGGTGAATTGTTCCGTGTCTCCAGAAGTCCATCTGTGTCCCCTCAGGTGTGGTCATAGTGAGGTGTGTTTGTTTCCAGGTCTCCATCCGTGGGCCCCCGGATGTCAACCCTTCCACACTTCCCACTACTGGTTGTTTTGGTGCTTTCCCTAGTTCCGTGTGTCCAGAAGTCCACCTGTGTCCCCTCAGATGAACTCCCTCACTTTCCCAGGTTTGGTTGGGTCCGTGGGTGGGTTGTTGGGTCGGTGGTTGGGTGGGTGGGCGGGTTGTGAGGTGGGTGGACGGGTTGTGAGGCTTCGGGTGTGTGTGTGTGATGTGTATGTGTTGGCCCCTCCCCAGTGACCTTGTTGGGTGGTAACTTGGTCTTGTCTAACTGGTCTACTGCCGAGACTGTCCAGGTGGGTGGAATTACAGGAGGGGACACACAGAAAACTGCGTCCAGTAATTACACCCACCAAGACAGCCACGAACAGTAGACCAGCTAGACAAGACCAAGCTGCCACCCAACATGACCACCAAGGTGAGGTTACTTAGTGAATATCTCAGACTTCTATTTATGTTTCATTAAGTGTTCAAGTTAATTTTTTATATGTTTTCACTAATGCAGCTTTATAAGTGAATGTGTGTACGTTTTATCGTGTATAGATGTGTGTTCGCGTGTGATTCTGTCTTCTCACCAAGAAATCTGCTACAAAAAAATTATCAGCTTTGTTTTTTGTTGAAATTAGTCATTTTTCTATATGCAAGACACTGAAACATCCACAGGTAAATACGAAAGTATACAAATATGTTCACACACACGATAACCACGACACATGCATTTCTCTCGTCCCTCTCTAACATCTAATACATATTGCACAGGAAATAAACCGGAAAAAAATAATTTCTTTAGCGTAAATTCTTTATTGATTCCTGTACTTTCCTACAACATCTTCCACAACATTGTCTCCCACAATGGTATTCAAGTTTCAATTAACATTTCTCAGGAACTCCATCACTCTCATCCACACTAAAAAAAAATCTATTTGTTGATAAAGTTGACCTTCACGGTAGTCTAGATTTCATTAGTATCTTCGATACTGCTGTTTTTATTTACTTATACTTTAGCAACTCTGGCAACAAACGCGATGTCTTTTGTAACAATTCGCTTTTTCTGTTTATTGAACGTTTGTAAAATTATGTTGATGCATACATATCCTTCCTCTTTCTAAACCTAGCCAGTTATTCATTACTTATATAGGGGCAGTGATGATTTGTGATGTATAGTTTTGATCTATGATTTGCCGTGATGATTTGGGATTTGCAGTAATGATTTGGGATTTAAAGTAATTGTGATTTTGCAGTGTTTTTTTTTTTAGTGATGTGTAATGATATGTGATTTCCAGTTTGTATTTAAATTATATATTTTAATAGAATTCTGAATAATCGAGATGTAGAATGCTGTTACATAGTATTTTGTAGATATCCTTAATGATAAATGTGAAGATATATAAAGAAGTAACAACTGTGAGAATCTTGTACTGGATATAGCAAGAAAACACTTATGAATTATTATATAATTAGTCTCTCTCTCACTTTTTAATTTTTCATGTCTTCACTTCTCTCAACTTCACTATAATGAGAAAAAATATTCACAAACACAACAAAAAAATCTAAGGAAAGAAAATAAGATCTACAAACTGGGAGAGTCAACCTCTGGACAAAAGGGATCACTGGTGTGGATGTTACAACCTGGCCAGTACAACTCTGTCTTAATGTATTCAATACTGCTGTTTTATGTATTATTGTCATCTTGCTCTACTCTTCCCTTATTTTATTGTATTGTTCTTGTGTGGTACTTGTGTATTTCTGTACTGTTCTGCTGTATGTTGTTGTACTTTTCTTGTGTTACAGTTTTGTTCTTATGTTTTACTGTATTGTTCTTTTGAGTTCCTGTACTGCACTGTTTTGTGTTCTTTTGTTGTTATGAGGTACTTTTCTAGCCAGTTCTTTATTACATATATTTTGTCTTCTCCGTCACTCGATCAATCACAATTTTGACATATTCATTGCTTGATATAGTAATCAGCAGGCAATAAACAAACACTAATATTTATGTGTTAGTATGGAGTCCTTGCATGTTACAGTAGTAATTTCCTTCTGTGTTACTGTATTTATTTTAAGTTACTGTACTGTTCTTGCGTGTTGCCGTACCGTTTGTCTGCATTACATTACTGTTCTTGTATGTTGACATGCTTGCTGTGTTGTTGAGGTAAGGTAAAGGTTCCACATTATTATTTACATCAAGCACTTCAAACTTTCCCATTGTATCTTTCACAACAGTGTCTCCCACACTGATTACATTATGTAACACAATTTTTGGTCCTGGCAAGTGTTATTTTCCAACTCCTTTTATTGCAAAACAACAGAAAATGCCCATTATTCCTTTTAAACTTTGCTTTTTGGGCTTACAGAATGATTTTTTGACAAAAAATGGCTGAATTTCAATATTTGTTGCTAGTTTTGCATGTGAAACAAAAACATATAATAAAATAAATAAAATTTATGTAAATATATTTACACAAATTTTATTTTAAACTTTCTGAAACATACTTACAAAGTTAAAAATTAACATTTTTCTAGATTTACGAGCAAGCATCAAATCACTTTCCCGTTTAAGCCCCCAAATCTAGTCTCCCATCATGTTTTCATTATAAGATCCCTGATATCTGTGTTCAAAGTCTTGGTAAAAGCGCTGCCCTTGCTCCTCTGAGTATGCTCCCATATTCTCCTTGAAATTGTCAAGATGAGAATCAAGGATATGGACCTTAACGGACATCCTACAGCCCATCTGGCCATAGCTTTTTACCAAGGTCTCAACAAGTTCCCCATAATTGTCAGCCTTGTTGTTAAGTAAAAGGACACAAATGCAACTAATGTGACATTTTATTGTGGCAACGTTTCGCTCTCCAGGAGTTTTTTCAAGCCGTAACAAGCAATACATGGACACAGAGGGTATATATATACTCTCAAAGTGAGGTGTAATACTAGTGGTGGTAGAAGTAGTAGTGATATAAGTTGTAGTAGTAGTAGTAATACAATAAGGTAGAACAATCAATTTGCACATGAGTAAAAGGTGATAAAACAATTACATGAGTAGTATAAAAATAGGTTAGACAAATATTTGTGCTGGAGGTTGGAATAGAGAAGGCCTGTAGGAGTGTTCCACATCTACGATGTGCTTGTGTTGAATTAGCAGGAGAGGCTATGTGATGGTAGGGTTCACTGTTTTCAGGAGGATTCTTGCTAAGACTTCAGAGATGGTGAAGGTGCCTTTGTTATGTTTGTGTTAGAAACAGCGATAAGTGCTGATTCAAGGCATTTGCGTCTACGGAAATTAGTTTCTTTGATTGCTAGTCGGGCGTCTTGTATCGCTTGTAACGGCTTGAAAAAGCTCCTGGAGAGCGAAACGTTGCCACAATCAAATGTCACATTAGTTGCATTTGTGTCCTTTTACTTAACATATTGTCGGTAATTCTACCAATATTATTACAGCCTTGTTGTTGCCCAGAAAGCCCTGTGCTACAGCAACAAAACTCTCCCAGGCTTCCTTTTCCTTCTCTGTGAGCTGCTTTGAAATTCTGAGCACTCCATGATTTTCCTGACTTGTGGTCCAGTGAAGATGCCAGCCTTTACCTTTGCCTCTAATAGCTTGGGAAAGAAGTCTTGAAGATACTTGAAGGCTGCAGACTGTTTGTCAAGAGCTGTAACAAACTGTTTCATTAGCCCGAGTTTGATGTGTAATGGAGGGAACATAACCTTTTGAGGATCCACCAATGGTTTATGTATGATATTATGTCTTCCTACTGAGAACTCAATCCTTTGAGGCCAGTGCTTCCTCTGGTAATGTGCTGCTCTGTCTCTACTATCCCAATGACAGAGATAACAGGGAAACTTGGTAAAATGTCATCGGAGTCCCATAAAAAATGCCACCATTTTGAAGTCTCCAATAACCTCCCATCCATGCTTATCATAGTTCAAAGCTTCCATTAGAAGTCTGACACTGTCGTAGTCCTCCTTAATATGCACTGAATGAGCCAAGGGAAGAGATGGACACTTGTTTCCATTGTGCAGAAGTACAGCTTTTAGGCTTCTGGAGGACCTGTCATGCTGAGAGGATCATCATGCCCAGCACTTTTAGGGCAGGGTAGGTGCCAAAGCTGGAGCTTGCTACCATCTGCAGCTCGCAAGACTGCTCTTCCCGTCAGCCTCCCTGGGGCGGGGAAGATGGCAGACCAGAGAGGCCTAGTGGCTAGGCCTGGGGACAGTTGGTCCCAACGTTGAGGGGGTACTTGTACCTCCTCCCATGGGAGACATAGGTTTCAGATACTCCCACGACAGGGAGCCGGAGCCGGGTCGCCATCTGGAATAGACCCGGTCCGGGAGAATTCCCGGCGAATCAACACCTCCTCCTGGAGGAGCTGTCAATGAAGTCTCCACTCATCTGGATTGCATGCAATTCCAATTGCATCAAACAGGTCTGATACATCATTACAGTAGCACAACCTGTCTTCATTAGTGATGAAGGTTGAGAAATGTTGGCGACGTTTTCTTTGGCTTGTCACTTGCACACTTTCATCCACCAAGTCCCACTCCTTGAGCCTTGAAATCATAAGCTCAGCATTTGACTTTGTCAAACCAAGATCTCTGATAAGGTCATTAAGGTCTGTTTGGTTTGGGTAGTAAGGATTCCTCCCAACAGCTCCATCTGTGAGATCATAGTCTTGTTCACTGTGCTCTTCATTTTCTGATTTGCTTCTTTACATACATTTCACTTAAAAAATGTTCCTATTCAAGATTTTACCCTTCATATAACTAATGACTTTCTTACCTTCCAATGTTTCCTTACAATGCTCACAAGCAACATGAGGTGCCCAGGTCTTGTCTTGGTCCTCAACTGCCATGCCAAAATATGCTTTGTAAGCTCACACATTTTTTTAGATGCTGTTACAGAATGCATCTGTAGCAGAATGCATTTGGAGAATGATTGCAGCCACTTGATGCCATTTTACTTCTTCTGATGTGTCTTCTCAGGCAGCCAGAGCTGAACTGAATGCTGGTTTGTGAGTCCCTGTTTTTATATTTGCCAAGCAAAACCCTAGAACATATGTTTAGTTATAAAGAATTGGGAAATGATGCTTATTTCCCAGGAACACGACAAAAGTGGTTGGCTACCAGTCTAGCCCGAGTATTGCCTATTGTTAAGAAACATTTTGCAGATTCTTTCTTGCGTTATTGGGAGCGCCTGCTGTTCCTCTGGTATTGATATTAAATAATATTACTTAATTCTGTTGACACAAGATAAATTATTTTGCAACTAACGTCGACGTAATACATCACATTTGACGTCCCTGCCATTATTTTCTCTCCTTCAATACATGTTTAGGAATTTATTTACTGACCTGGGATTTATTTACTGATCCAAGGATTTTTTTTTCCAGTATTTTGAATATTAATTTGTAATCGCAAATGTTAACGGGAAGAAGTAAATATGTCTTGATCTCGCCTTCCTCTCCCTCTTCCCATTCCCACGGTGCCCCGTGGCCTGATCGCTAAAGCTCTCGCTTCACATCTGTATAATCCCTGTGGTTTAGCGCTTCTATTTGATTAGTATAATAATAATAATAATCTCGCTTCACACGGCGAGGGTCTGTGTTCGATTCCCAGCGCGGGCAGAAACATTGGGCGTGTTTCTTTACACCGGTTGTCTATGTTCACCCATCAGTAAAATGGGTACCTGGGAGTTAGTCGACTGGTGTGGGTCGCATCCTGTGACAAAACTGACCTAATTTGCCCGAAATGCTCTGCATAACAAGGGACTTTCTATATAGTAGTATGTCATTGATGTCAGCTAGGCCTGTATACCTTGTACATGTACTTGTAGTAAATAAAGATATTATTATTATTATTATTATTATTATTATTATTCTCTCCTCGTTCTTTCTTTTTTCTCATTTCCTTCCTTTTTATTCTTTCCACTTCTGTTAGTTTTATATGTTTTCAAGAGGTCAGTTAAGAATAATTTTTAATTAAAACCCACTCTGGTGTTGTGTAGGGAACCCACTCTGGTGGTGTGTAGGGAACCCACTCTGGTGTTGTGCAGGGAACCCACTCTGGTGTTGTGTAGGGAAACCACTCTGGTGTTGTGCAGGGAACCCACTCTGGTGTTGTGCAGGGAACCCACTCTGGTGTTGTGCAGGAAACCCACTCTGGTGTTGTGCAGGGAACCCACTCTGGTGTTGTGCTGGGAACCCACTCTGGTGTTGTGCTGGGAACCCACTCTGGTGTTGTGCAGGGAACCCACTCTGGTGGTTTGTAAGGAAATACCCTACACTTTGTACGAGAGTGCAAGAAGCCTGCTAGTCAACATGGCATCTTATGTAGGTAAACTATTTAACAACCATTAAATTGCATTTTGTTGGAGTTGAATTCCAGTTACCACCTGTCTGACCAATCCTGTAGCCTATCCAAGTCCATTTGCCTTCTTTTTTCATATCATATGTGAACAGGGATACACGAGACTATTTTTCCAACATGTCATGTATATAAACCAGAAACAGTGCCACTTGCCACACTTGCCCATTCCGATGCCTCTTCCTGGACACTCACACTTTTGCATGATTTATTTTGTAGTTTTCCCTGTCATTCCCGACTTCTCAATTTTCTCTCTTGTGTGGTTGTACGTCAGACGTCTTCTTACAGTCTAAGACTATGCAATCCGCCCATTCCTCTCACATTTCTGTTACCTTGTGATAAAACTTGAGCAAGTGAGCGAGAGATAATTTACCATCATTAAAACAGTGCTGAATATTTTGGAATCTGATGGGGTTTTTTCTGATCGTCATTATATAGTATGCCTGCAGTTTAATGCTACCTTTCTCTCCCCCTTTCTTAAATTTTGGAAGTGTAGTTGCTTCCTTTCACTTTTAGGCAGTTATCCTCTATCAAGTTTTTTTTTTTATATTTTATTTAAAAACACATATATACATAACAATCCAATAAATGCCCAAAAATAAATCAGGCTCATATAAACAAAAACAAGCAAACAGAACAGGAATAAACACATCTGTCTATATATCCTATAATAAGAACCCGTGCCAAAAGCACAAACAAAAAATGTCCATCCTACTACCCATCCTAGCTATTTTTTTCTATACAATAACATAACACACTGTCAATGAATCTGTACATACATTGTCTCAAAAACACCACAAAATTAAACCGTTGATTACATATCTTACTACTTCCCTACCACAAAACGCAGTACATAGGCATGAAATAAAATAAAACCTTAAACTTTCTGCCTATAAAACAGGTGTTGCACAATAACACATAAAAACAACTGACCCCCGAAACAAGGGTCACACCACAACATCATCTTAAATAAGAAATACATTAACATCAAGCCATCACTACCGTAGACAACACTGTCTACAACACAACGTCACATTCCCACACCGGAGAATAAGACCACACAAAACACATTTGTGTTGCATACATATACAAACACTCTAGAAAAAAACACAAAAATATGCAGAAGCTGCTCATAATGTATAATTCAAACAAAAGATAGGGAACACATACAGAATACAGTACTAAAAACGTTAAACCTAAGAAAAACATAGCAAAACATCTTTTAATCCTACATGAATTGCCACAGATACCTGGGCCAACTTCACCCAAGCACACCTGCACACTGTCGGTTGTCTAACACCTAATACCTCCTAACCTCCAACCTGCCACATAAATGCAAACTGCCAGCACATCACCACCGACAAACCCTACTACTTTAACTTTAGATTACACTACTACATCCTAGAGGAAAACCCCATGCGTCCATGACCCCTATGACCCCCTCCCCAACCAACATCACTCCAAGTCTGAGTCAACACACACCTGAAAAATTACCTACAACCCCATAAAACCCCCGAAACGTCCAAAAATCGGACACCCGATACCCCCCGACCCAACCCATCCGAGCTTCAACCCTGTATACCCACGCCTAACCAACCACACATCAATCAACCATACTATACCCTAGTCAACCCCTTCCGGATATACCCAACCTCCCCCCTCCCCCCACTCGACCAGTCCCCCTCGATTGGTTCCTACGTCATCCCCAAAACCTTAAAAGGGACACCACCGTCATCGTTCTATAACCCTCAGAGAAAGCCTCAACCCAAGTTCTCCCATACAAACCCTGATTCCTACATTTCGTCCTGTAAAAATGTGCCGCCAAGGCACGAACCCGCCTCCCACCCACTACCTCGCGCATACCCCACGACACATATATGAAATCAACCACCAGGTACATTAAACTTCTACGTACATTTTCCTCAAACCCACCAATATCCAGGCTTAAAGCCCCTAACACCGAAAGCCCACACCCACCTACACTCCTCAAGACCCGTCCAAACCATTCCCGTACCCCGCCTAAATCTTCACAAAAATACACCGCATGGTACGACGTATCCAAAAGCCCACATCTCAAACAAGTACCCTCACTCGCTAAACCCATTAAAAACAATTGCGCTTTAGAAGCCAAGATTCCATGTAGGAATCGAAAAACCGTCTCCTAACCCTCACCCTCAGCCTCAACTTCTGAAACCTACCCAAGTCGCCCGCCAATTATACTTTGGGTACTCTGCTACCCCTTGCACTATACCCCGCCTCCCCAAGCTTGTCCAAAACCCCCACCCGAAAACCCCTTGGCTCTCTGACAACTAGTAAAACTCTCAACATTGCCTCACATAAACTCAGGTCACGTCCACTCCACCACCTCCGTACCTCACGCATGACCACTTGGTAGGGTACACCATCAAGTGCTGGACACAATACACACAAATGAGGAGGAAGTGAAGAGGCTACTAAGAGCTAGATACTTCAAAGGCGATGGGGCCAGATAACATCTCTCCATGGGTCCTGAGAGAGGAGCAGAGGAGCTATGTGTACCCCTAACAACGATCTTCAACACATCTATCGAAACAGGGCAACTACCTGAGGTTTGGAAGACAGCAAATGTAGTTCCAATTTTTAAAAAGGAGACAGGAACGTAGCACTAAACTACAGACCAGTGTCACTGACATGTATTGTATGCAAGGTCATGGAGAAGATAGTCAGGAGAAGGGTGGTTGAGCACCTAGAAAGGAATGAGCTTATCAACGACGGCCAACACGGTTTCAGGGACGGGAAATCCTGTGTCACAAACCTACTGGAGTTCTACGACAGGGTGACAGCGATAAGGCAAAGAGAGAGGGGTGGGTAGATTCATATTCTTGGATTGTAAGAAGGCGTTTGACACAGTTCCACAAAGAGATTAGTGCAGAAGCTGGAGGACCAGGCAGGGGTAACAGGGAAGGCACTACATTGGATCAGGGAATACCTGTCAGGAGACAGCAGCGAGTCATGGTACGTGGCGAGGTGTCAGAGTGGGCGCCGGTGACGAGCGGGGTTCCACAGGGTCAGTCCTGGGACCAGTGCTGTTTCTGGTATTTGTGAACGACATGACGGAAGGAATAGACTCGAAGTGTCCCTGTTTGCAGATGATGTGAAGTTGATGAGAAGAATTCAATCGGACGAGGACCAGGCAGAACTACAAAGGGATCTGGACAGCCTGCAAGCCTGGTCCAGCAACTGGCTCCTGGAGTTCAACCCCACCAAGTGCAAAGTCATGAAGATTGGGGAAGGGCAAAGAAGACCGCAGACGGAGTACAGCCTAGGGGGCCAGAGACTGCAAACCTCAATCAAGGAAAAAGATCTTGGGGTGAGTATAACACCAGACACATCTCCTGAGGCGCACATCAACCAAATAACTGCTGCAGCATATGGGCGCCTAGCAAACCTAAGAACAGCATTCCGACATCTTAATAAAGAATCGTTCAGGACCCTGTACACTGTGTACGTTAGGCCCATATTGGAGTATGCAGCACCAGTTTGGAACCCACACCTAGCCAAGCATGTGAAGAAGCTCGAGAAAGTGCAAAGGTTTGCAACAAGACTAGTCCCGGGGCTAAGGGGTATGTCCTACGAGGGGAGGTTAAGGGAAATGGACCTGACGACACTGGAGGACAGGAGAGATAGGGAGACATGATAACAACATATAAGATACTGAGAGGAATTGACAAAGTGGACAGAGACAGAATGTTCCAGAGATGGGACACAACAACAAGGGGACACAGATGGAAGTTGAAGACTCAGATGAATCACAGAGATGTTAGGAAGTATTTTTCAGTCACAGAGTTGTCGGGAAGTGGAATAGTTTAGGAAGCGATGTAGTGGGGGCAGGTCTATACATAGCTTTAAGCGGGGTAATAAAGCTTATGGCGCAGGGAGGACCCAGTAGGGGCCCAGTGAAGAGGCGGGGCCAGGAGCTTTGACTGGGCCCTGCAACCACAACTAGGTGAGTAAAAGGTGAGTACCGCACCCCCCCTCCTCCCCATATCTCTGTTTTACATTTTCCCTATAACCCTCCTATGGGTATAAACCCCAAAACCTCCCTTACTAACCGGCGTCATGACAACCCCCTTATTAACCCTTCTACCAAAACCCCCATATATACCACAACCTCTCCGCTTAAAATTAACATCTTCCCCACAGTGGGTATACCCTGCCCCATGCCACTTTTCTAACATAAAAAATTCACTACCATAACCCCCGATTAACGCCCCTTCCGGCCCATCCACTCATTCCGCTATTGTGGTTTTACCTTGAAGAATTTTCAACCCTCGCCCTACTCACATCATTACAATAAATTATCAAAAATTTTTAAACCCCCAACAACATGCCAACCATCCTATTCCCAAGTCCCCCCCCCTCCCCACCTCTAACAATTTAGATTTCACCCTGTTAATCCCATCCCCCCATCCCCTGCTGCCCCAAAACACTTATAATCCTCCCATGCATCAACCCTCCCCCCCACCTACGAGGAAAATTTTTGTCATCAAAAACCCACTATTCCCGATGCACAACCAGGTACCTACACTTACCCCCCCCCTTCGATATAACCTATAAAAAAGGGTCCCAGCATGCAAACAAATTTTGGGCAAAGGGCACCCTTAAACCCCTTTATGTCCACCGTTTCCCCCCCTTCCATTCTTGAACCCACAAAAAACCCCCTCATCAACGTTTGAACCCAACCCTCTTCATTCCCAAACCCCTGCTTTGAAAAATGTCAAATAAATATTTCTATCCACACTGTTGGGTTTCCAATCA
>WNWK01052560.1:0-12145 GCA_009830355.1 Cherax destructor
TTGTTACATATGTTAGTAGACACTCTTTATTTGTTCGTCGCCCCTGCTTACTTTGTCCCTTTTCTCTTCGTCTACATTCCTCCTGTCTTCCCTTCAGCTACCACCTCTATATGTTCATGTGACATCTCCTTTCCCCTACCCCTGGGAAGTTCCTGCTATCCGTGTCTGTTCTATTCCTCTACCTTGCGCGAAAGCCCGCCTACCTACGGCGGCTTCTCGCTCTTTTCTAGACCACTTCCGTTCTTATTCCCATGCCATCGCAGTGTACACCGATGGTTCAAAGTCATCTGACGGCGTCGGATTCGCAGCAGTGTTTCCGGACAATGTCGTATGAGGGCATCTATTACCCTCGGCTAGCATATTTATGGCTGAATTGTATGCCATTCTTGTGGCACTTATCTGTATTGCATCTATGCCTGTATCACCATTTGTGGTCGTTTCAGACTCCTTAGTGCTTTACAGGCTATCCGAAAAAATTAACACACCTCACCCTCTAGTTCTTCGTATCCAACTTTGGTTATGCCGTACCTCTAGCAAGCACAAAAATATTGTTTTTTTGGGTCCCTGGTCATGTTACGTACAGGGCAATGAACAGGCAGACACAGATGTTGATTTTCTGGTTTCTTCCTTCACCACCCCTTCTATTACTTGGCGATTTTAACTCACATCATTTTCTCTGGGGAGAGTCGCACTGTGACTCCTGTGGCGTTCAGTTGGAGGCATTTCTTGCTTCTCTCCCCCTCCATGTTTTAAATACGGGTACTCCTACCCATTTTGATCCTCGAACTCATTCTTTCTCCTGCATCGATCTCTCCATCTGCTCTTTCTCAACTGTCCTTGACTTCACCTCATCTGTCCTCCCAGACTTACATGACAGCGATCATTTCCCAATCATCCTTAAGTCCCCTTCGTATTTTCCACTTCCTCGTAGCCCACGCTGGCAATTTGACCGGGCGAAATGGGACCTTTACGCACATCTTACTGCCTTTCATGAGGTTCCTTCCTCGTCCTCCATTGATGAGGTTTTACATCTCTTTTCGTCCTCAGTCTTCACAGCAACTTCACATTCTATCCCTCAAACCTCGGGCAAGCATTCTCAGAAGTGCGTGCCTTGGTGGTCCCTGCTTGTGCTCGGGCAGTATGTTTTGAAATGCACTGCGTGGGGCAGGTATTGGTATAACAGAACTACAGAGAGACTCCTTGATTTTAAGCAGAAGAGCAATTGCTCACTGTGTCATATGTGACGCTAAACACACTTGCTGGCGAGATTACGTTTCTACTGTCACTTCGGCTTCCTCAATGAGTGCAGTCTGGAAGAAAGTGCGGAAATTGAGTGGTAAATTTTCCCCCGACCCTGCTCGATATAGTACACCCTCTTGCCGTTGCCACTGAAATTGGTAATCATCTGGTCCGCATTTCTCAGGGGCTCAATCTATGCCCCTCGTTCCTTTCTTCTAAGTCTGCCAGCGAGTTAAAGCCCTTAGATTTTTCTTCTCTCAGAGAAGAATCTTATAATGTGCCTTTTACCCTTCAAGAACTGGAGGCAACACACTCTGCTTGCCAATCATCGGCAGCTGGGCCAGACGGCATACATATCCGTATGCTACAGCATTTACATCAGTCTGCTCTTACTGTCCTCTTACGACTCTTTAATCTTATATTGTCGCAAGGAGTTCTTCCTCAGCTGTGGAAGTTTGCTATTGTTCTCCCTTTTCGCAAACCGGGTACTACGGGACGTGATACCTCCCACTACCGTCTCATCGCTCTTACCAGTGCAGTTTGCAAGGTGATGGAACGTCTAGTTAATAGACGTTTGATGTGGTATTTAGAGATGCACAATAGTCTCTCCCCTAGTCAATATGGCTTTCCTAAGGGTCGTTCTGCCATTGACCCCTTACTGCGCTTAGATACGTATATTCGAAATGCCTTTGCCACTTCACCTGGGAAGCACATCAACAGAGCTCCATCACGTCTGCTGTCAATACCAGTCTAGCTGAGTCAGCTAACAGTCAGCCACCGAGCTCAGCTGACCGGAGCTTCCCGTCTCCAGATGTTCCTAGTCTTGCTCGTGTGGTATACAACCTGAAGTCTCACATAGGACTACTGGAGAGACAGCAATTTCTCCTGAAGCAACAACTTGAGCAGCACAAAGGGAAAAATGTGTAGAGCATACCAATAGCAAGATTGTCACAAATTCTGAAAGCGATGTAAGGCTGATGAACAAGGTGGTGGTGGTGTCCTTTCTTACGGCAATGACGAACCCAACAGCTGTGTTGATAACTATAGTGAGCATCATGCTGAGGGCAGTGTTGTCTCTGATGTTAGTAATAGTTATGAGTGTAATATAAGTGGTGATTCCGAGTGTGATGGGGCAGTGGTCTTCATAATGTTAGTAATAGTGATGTGTGTCATATAAGTGGTGGTGCCAAGTGTGATGAGGGCAGTGGTTTCCATAATGTTAGTAATAGTGATGAGGGTCATATATGTGGTGGTGCCGAGTGTGATGAGGTTAACCACATTGACATTAATGTTGAATATAGCACTGCTGATAAATGGTAGTGGTGTTGGTGATGACAGTTATAGTGATGTGTGTAATTCTAGTGGAGGAGGGAATGTGAGTGGTAGTGCCACCTATCATACATTCCCCATGAACAGCGTCGTGCTCTGTGTAAACAAAGACTGCCACGAGGCCTCACAACTGGACGTGCACTTAGAAAACTCATGGACCAGGGTAACCTGCTGACATTGATAAGGTTTACTCTTTATATAAGCAATTTTTTCATTATGCTGAGAAACTAAGCCAGATTCCAGGACTTCTATAATGGATCAGTTCTTGTATAAACTTAATATTTTTATCTGGAATATTGCATCATTAGAAAAAAACTTCCTGACCTTCATCATAAAGTAACCACCGAACCCATTGATATTGTGTGTCTACAAGAGTGCAGAGTCCCTGAAAAATCCCAGCCCCTAAATTGCCATCATTTGTTGCACATAACCTCAAATCTACTAACTCTTGAGTTCTATATATTAAAAATCACTTCCCCATCAACTTCTCACACATAAGAAAACAGAGGGACTGCAGTACCATGGTGATAGAGTTTATATTGGGAACTCTGCTCTCAACATATTTAATTTGTATGCTCCTGCTGATAAGTTCAATTACTTGGAGCTCCCAACTTGTGCTCAGTCTGAGCCTACTCTTATCATTGGAGATTATAATGCAAGACACAAAAGCATTGGAAGCTCAAGTTTGGTAATCGTTATGGTAACCAACTGTTGTCACTGTTAAATAGTCATGATAATGTGCAAATTGTAGGTGACCTTGAACCCACACATATCATGGAGGCATCCTTGATCTGTGTCTTGGCTTTAACATTACTTCTGCCAGCTGTGAGTCTTCCATTGTATCAGATATATCATCAGATCATTTCCCAAGGCTAACCTCACTAGATAAAGGTAATACTATCCTTCCTGGTGCTGTATAACCCTTGTGGTTTAGCGCTTCTTTTGATTATTATTTTCCTTCCTGGTGGAATATTCAAAGGGAAACGTTTTAATGTTCCCCTGATCAACATGATGACTTTGTTGCACATGTGACTGACTGGTATAATTCCTATGAGTGTTCCTCTGTTGAGACCTTTAACAATGACCTTGTGAGCAGTATTCAGAACTACTTAGAGCCGCCTCAAAAACCTCCTCTAACTCTTAACCCAACCAACTTCCATAACAATCATACCTCCTATAATAACCATACTTATTAAAATGATCTTAAACTTCGAATACTGAAACGTACTGCTCGCAGACTAGGCCTAGTTTAGTTTAATATCTTTATTATGCACCCCATACCCATCCTGTGGGCGGTAGTCAAAAAGATTACAGAGGTACATAATTGGTCCATTGACTGGACTCCAAAGTTTTGATAGCTGAACAAGTTACAGCGGTATTGAACTAGATCTGGTCACAATCATGACCAAGTTACAAAGGTAATGAGCTCCAGGTAGAGCTGGTCACACTCATGACAAGTTACAAAGGTAATGAGCTCCAGGTAGAGCTGGTCACACTCATGACAAGTTACAAAGGTAATGAATCATAAACACGTCCATAGATGGTTACAATCATGAACAAATTACAGAGTAATGAGCAATTAACAAACATTCTAGGGAATGCATCCATTGCTCCAACAACAGATGTTGCTAGGTGCCTGTCCCTCTTCGGCAGGACAGCCAGACAGCCATTGCAAGCAGCAGCAGGTTGCACCAGGATCTGCTGCAAGCAACAGCAGGTTGCACCAGGATCTGCTGCAAGCAGCAGCAGGTTGCACCAGGATCTGCTGCAAGCAGCAGCAGGTTGCACCAGGATCTGCTGCAAGCAGCAGCAGGTTGCACCAGGATCTGCTGCAAGCAGCAGCACCATCGTGTTCTTTAAGATCCATCGTAAATTAACTAAAAAGTAAACAACAGGTGAAGAAACCTTTCTTGGCCGTTATAAGCTGGCCCTCTCCTAATAGGGTTAACTTTTACAATAAGAGGAATTGAATCAATTTCTTTCTTGAAGTTAGATGGTTTTGATTTTTTCCTTTTATAAATTAATGTCTAGTTGGTCGGTCGGTCGGTCTCCCCATTAGTAAATTATTATATAAAAAAATATATATAGATAGATACCGAAAGCGTGACACCAAATATATAAATAAATACACATCGGAAATTATTATATAGTGTAGATGGAATATATTACAAACTGAAAAATATAGTCAAAGTTATTCTTAAAGTCAATAAAATTGAGAAAAATAAAGTCAGACGTCTCCTTCTTGGAAGCCTAACATATTTTTTTTTCCGAAAATTGCTGTTTATCATTCAATTTAGTTCATTATTTGTAACTCAATTTAAATTCCATGTTGAGGGCCCCTCCCCCTCCAAATCTAAAGTGCCCCGGGCTTCCCAAGGTCTAAATCCAGCCCTGCACAAACCTACTGGAGTTTTACGACAAGATGATGGAAGTAAGGCAGGAGAGAGAGAGAGAGAGAGAGAGGGGTGGGTAGATTGCATTTTCTTGGACTGTAAGAAGGCTTTCGACACAGTTCCACACAAGATTAGTGCAAAAGCTAGAGGAACAGGCAAGTATAACAGGAAAGGTACTGCATTGGATCAGATAATATCTGACAGGGAGGCAACAAGTCATGGTACGTGAAGAGGTGTCAGAGTGGGCGTGTGACGAGTGGGGTTCCACAGGGGTCAATCCTAGGGCTGGTGCTGTTTCTGGTATATGTGAATGACACGACGGAAGGGATAGATTCAGAGGTGTGTCCGTTTGTAGATGATGTGAAGCTAATGCGAATAATTCAATCAGATGAGGTTCAGGTAGGGCTACAAAGGCTGCAAGCCTGGTCCAGTAACTGGCTCCTGGAGTTTAACCCCACCAAGTGCAGTCATGAAGACTGGGGAAGGTCAAAGAAGACTGCAGACAGAGTACAGTCTAGGGGGCCAGAGACTGCAAACCTCACTCAAGGAAAAGGATCTTGGGGTGAATATAATACCGAGCACATCTTTTGAAGTGCACATCAACCAAATAACTGCTGCAGCATATGGGCACCTGGCAAATCTAAGAATAACGTTTTAACACAGTAAGGAATAATAATAATAATAATAATAATAATAATAATAATAATAATAATAATAATAATAATAATAATAATTTTTATTTAGACATGATACAAAGATGTACTACATAGTTCTAGGTATAAATGGGGTGTACATGCCAAAAGCCTTTAATATGCTGAACATTGTGGACATTCTTTAAATTAATTAACAGTAGACTACATAGTAAAAAATTATGGTTGATAATTTACAAAATAAGCATAATTGTGTATTTGAGATGTGAAATTTGAATATAAGTTGAACATAATAATTTATTAATTGCAGAAATGCAATTAATTAAATCAGATCAAACAAATTAAAACAATTAGTTGTATTGCAATTACAGTTTATATGATCATTAATAATAATAATAATAATAATATAATAATAATAATAATTTTTATTTCAATGCATGTTACAAGTGTACAATGTTATTGGTAGTTACAAATATAATACAATTATAAAACTGTAATGCAAGGAGAGCCACTGGCATGCCATGGCATTAGGGGCAGTTTATTCTAGAGACTTATTCACTAAGTACTTAATGCTAAAGAAATTGATTGAGTTTATTCTAGTTCTATATTATTTAAATTATTAAATGGTTATACATACTATTTAAAGACAATACAAGAGAAATTGGTTGAGTTTAATCTAGTTGTAGAATTTATTTCAAATTACAGTATGTTGATGCTATACTAGTATAATAACAATACTAGAAATAGTTTTTAGAGTTTCATCTAGGTATATATTTTATTTCAAATTAAGAAAATGATGATACTATAAGATTTTAAATGACAATATGATGATATGAGATTGCAACAAGTGTTAAGGAGGATGAACATATCAAAATGAGATCTTCTTAAGTAAAATAATATTGGGTTTGGAAGTTTGTTACAGTATGAGTATTTAGTATAGGGTGAGTAGGTGACTTTTGAGAAGAGTCTTGAATTGATTTTCCGACAAGGTTAACTTGATATTTACTGGTAATGAATTCCAGATTTTGGGGCCCTTTATGTGCATAGAATTTTTACATTGGTTAGTATGGACTCGGGGTATGTCAAATAGTGATCTGTGTCTTGTGTCATGTTCGTGGGACCTATTAAAGTTGTTGAGGAGAATTCTGAGCGCAGGGTTAATATTAGCATGTAGAGTTTTATGTATGTAAAAGGCACATGAATAGGTATGAATATTTTTTATGGTGAGTAGTTTTAAGGTTCTGAATATAGGTGGAGTATGCTGTCTAGGTGGGAATTTGTTATCATCCTGACTGCAGCCTTTTGCTGGGTTATGAGTGGTCTAAGGTGATTTAATGTTGTTGAGCCCCATGCACAGATTCCATAGGTGAGATAAGGGTAGATAAGAGAATGATATAGTGCAATGAGAGCTGGTTGAGGCACATAATAGCGTATCTTAGATAATATACCTACTGTCCTTGAGATTTTCTTGGAAATTTGTTGTATGTGTGTTTGGAATTTAAGACTACTGTCAAGGTGGATTCCTAGGAATTTTCCCTCTGTGAGCCTTGTGATGGGTGAACCATGAGTTACAAAGAGTACAAGAGAGTGGATTATTTTATTTGTTAATGCTATAGAAACAGAGTTAGCTCAGTATGCATTATTTATAACAGGTTTTTACATTTAAGTGATTAATCAACTTTGTTGATAATGTTAAATATTGTGCACTTAGGTTTGGGAGAGAAGGTGGTTTTTTTAGCAGCGGTTTGAATTGAGGTACAGGCAGGGTACAGGCAGGGTTTCTTTGGCAATCACAGGTAATGAATTCCAAATTTTCGGGCCTTTTTTGCATAGTGTTAGATGGACACGGGGACCCATGCGAGGCAGGTCCATCACTCACCGGCTTAGACTCGACCACCTGGAGCTAACCTTCTCCAGGTAAACTCCAGGTAGTCAGGTCACTTCCACTTAAGGAATTAGTACAGCATCTGACCTAGTAGCACAAGCTAGTCAGGTCCAACTCACACCCACCCACACCCACTCATGTATTTATCTAACCTATTTTTAAAACTACACAACGTCCCAGCCCCTATGACGGTACTCGGGAGTTTGTTCCACTCATCCACAACTCTATTACCAAACCAGTGCTTTCCTATATCCTTCCTGAATCTGAACTTTTCCAACTTGAAACCATTGCTGCGAGTCCTGTCTTGGCTGGATATTTTCAGCACGCTATTTACATCCCCTTAATTTATTCCTGTTTTCCATTTATACACCTCAATCATATCTCCCCTAATTCTACGCCTTTCTAGAGAGTGCAGATTCAAGGCCCTCAGTCTATCCTCATAGGGAAGATTTCTGATACATGGGATCAACTTTGTCATCCTCCTCTGTACGTTTTCCAGTGCATTTATATCCATTCTGTAATACGGTGACCAGAACTGTGCAGCATAATCTAAATGAGGCCTAACCAAAGATATATAGAGTTGAAGAATAACCTGAGGACTTCTATTATTTATACTTCTTGATATGAAGCCAAGGATTCTGTTAGCTTTATTGCGAACACTTATGGACTGTTGTCTTGGTTTCAGATTACTGCTAACCAGATCTCCTAAATCCTTCTCGCAATCACAAGTATTAAGATCTACATTATTCAGTTTATATGTGGCATGGTTATTGTCCTGCCCAACATTTAGAACTTTGCATTTGGCTACATTAAACTGCATCTGCCACTTCTCCGACCACTGCGTCAGTCTATTCAAATCATCCTGGAGTGCTCTAATGTCCTCATTAGAATGAATTGGACGGCCTATTTTGGTGTCATAAGCAAATTTGCTTATGTTGCTATTTATTCGCTCATCTATGTCGTTTATGTAAATTGTAAATAACAGGGGGCCCAAAACTGACCCCTGTGGGACACCGCTTGAGACGTGCCCCCATTCTGATTTCTCCCCATTTATGCAAACTCTCTGCCGCCTATTTGTCAACCATGCCTCTACCCAGGAAAGAATTTCTCCTATTCCGTGTGCCTTAAGTTTCATCAATAGCCTCTGATGTGGAACTTTATCGAAAGCCTTACTGAAGTCCATATACACAATATCATATTCATTACCATAATCTACCTCCTCAAACACCTTAGTGAAAAAAGTTAGTAAATCTGTAAGAAAAGAACGCCCCTTAGTAAAACCGTGTTGAGATTCATTAATCAATTTATGCCTTTCAAGATGGCTACGAATTGCCTCGGCAATTATTGATTCCATAAATTTACCAACTATGGAGGTAAGGCTTATTGGTCTATAGTTCGAAGCTAAGGACCTGTCACCTGCCTTTTAAATAGGTATTACATTTGCCCTTTTCCACTTGTCTGGCACTATGCCAGTTTGTAGTGATATATTGAAAAGATTTGCCAAAGGTTTGCTAAGTTCCTCTTTACATTCCTTTAAAACTCTTGCAAACAGTTCATCAGGGCCTGGGGAGTTGTTAGGTTTTAATTTCTCTATTTGTCTGAGGACCATGTCACTAGTTACCCCAATCGAGCATAGTCTATTATCTTCCTGTTCAACATAATTTATTATTTCTGGAATTCCGCTAGTTTCTTCCTGAGTAAAAACTGAGAGGAAGTAAGTATTGAAAATTTCACACATATCCTTATCACTGTCCGTGATCTGTCCTGAGTTACTCTTAAGTGGGCCTATCTTGTCCCTAATCTTACTTCTGTATACCTGAAAGAACCCTTTTGGGTTAGTCTTCGAATCCCTTGCGACCTTAGCCTCATAATCCCTTTTTGCTTTTCTTATTCCTTTTTTTATTTATCTCTTTAATTTAAAATATTGATTTCTTATCTGTCCATCCCCTCTTTTGATACGCCTATATGTGCCTCTCTTTTGACCAATGAGATGTTTTAATCTATTGTTCATCCATTTAGGATCATTTTTGTTAGATATAATTTCCCTACTCGGAACAAAGTTGTCTGGGCAGCTAGAACTACGCTCTGGAAAACGTCATATTGGCATCCAAAACCACCTACCTGACCCATAGTCAGGTCATCCCAATTTAGCCCACCTAGGTAATTTCTCAGTCCCATGAAATCGGCTAAGCGAAAGTCTGGAACAGAGACTTGATTGCAGTTACCTGGGTAATTCCATGATATATTGTAACTAAGTGATTTGTGATCGCTTTCCCCAAGCTCTTCATTAACCTCAAGATTATTAATTAGTGATTCTTTGTTAGCAAGAACCAAATCAATCAAGTTGCTACCTCTAGTTGGTTCTGTCACAAACTGTTTTAAAAAAAAATCCTGAACCGTATCAAGAAAGCCACTAGACTCAAGATTACCTGTCACATTGTTCCAATCAATTTGTCTAAAGTTAAAATCTCCCATTAACACAACATTTTCATATCTAGACGCCTTATGAATTTCGTCCCATAGCAGCTTACTGCATTCCCTATCCAGACTTGGGGACCTGTAAATCACCCCCAAAATTAATTTTTCACGACCCTCGAGAAACTGTAGCCAAACAGATTCTGTGTCCGATGTTTCTAATTATCTCTGACATACATCGCCACTCCACCACCCTTCCTGTTGATCCTATCAGTGTGGAATAGTTTGTAACCCTGAATGTTGCACTCGGAAGGCATTTCTCTATCTTTCAGGTTGAACCAGGTCTCTGTTATAGCAATAATATCTATATTACCTGCACTTGCAAGTAATCTTATCTCATCTATCTTATTTCTTAGACTCCTACTATTTGTATAGAAAACCTTAAGGGAGCTAGTCACTCGTTGCCCTCTAATATCTCTCTTTGTTTGTTGATCAATTGCTTTGCCTTTACTAGCAACTTTAATTTGAATCTTGTCTTTTAAACATATCCCTGAGGTATCCTGGTAATATCTGCTGTTTCCAACCCTAATACTACAGCCTGATTGTTTCCCGCAAACACCCATACCTCTATAATCTATCAGTTTAAAGTCCTAGACAAGTCTCCAGTGACCCCCTCAATCGAATCGGCTAATGCAACCACTTCAGCCCCAGAGAGATGAACCCCATCCCTTGCATACATATCACGTTTGCCATAGAATTTGGCCCAGTTATCAATGAATGGAATTGCAAGTTCCTTGCAGTACCTGTCTAGCCAGCAATTTATACCAATTGCCCTAGACATCCATTCATTGCCCACTCCCTTTCTAGGCAAAATGCTACATATGATTGGGATCCCTCCCTTAGACCTAACTACTTCTATGGCTGACCTATACTTATCTAGTAGCTCCTGAAATCTGCCCTTCCCAATGTCATTTCCACCAGCACTAAGACAGATAATGGGCTTGTTCCCATTACCTGACACAATATTATCCAACCTGCTGACTATGTCAGCAACACCAGCTCCTGGGAGGCACACCCTCTGTCTGACCTTCCTATCTCTGTTACAAAAATCACGGTCCATATATCTTACCTGAGAGTCTCCCACAATCAGAATATTCTTACCTTGATTAGCAGGGGAGTCAGTGGTACCTTTAACCTCACTAACCGCTGAAGTACACTCGTCCTGGAGAACAGAGAATCAATTTCCCACCTTCACATCTTCTCTATTAACCTTCCTTATCTTCCGTCTTCCTGAATTGTGAACCACTTGCCACTTAAAGCGGCTGCCACTCTCACTGTTGGTAACCATTTCCTCCTTACCAGCACCAACCATCTCACACTCACTCCCAAACCCATCTAGGCGACTACCACTCTCACTGTTGGTAAGCATTTCCTCCTCACCAGCTCCAACCATCTCACACTCACTCCCAAACCCATCTAGGCGAAGCTTCAGCCTCCTATTTTCCTCCTGAAGAAGTAGAATCTCCTTCAACACTTCAACCTGAGATTCTAAAACACTGCAGCGAGCCATGTGCTCGGTAACACCCCACGCTAATTCCCAGACAGCTTAGGACAGGTATGAGGACAGGTATGACCACACGTGACCACTGACCTCAGCGAAGTTTGAGTGGTGGGTTAATATTTGAGTTTAGTGTTCTATGTATGTAATAGGCACAGTAAAAAGTATGGATGTCTTGTATGGTGAGTAAGTTTAGATTTTTAAATATTGGTGGAGTATGTTGTCTGGAGTGTGAATTTGTTATCATTCTGACTGCAGCCTTTTGTTGTGTTATTAATGGTCTGAGATGAGTTATTGTTGTTGAGCCCCATGCGCCCATATTGGATATGCAGCACCATTTTGGAACCCACGACTGGTCAAGCACGTCAAGAGTTTTTAGTTTTTAGTTTGATATCTTTATTATGCACCCCATACCCATCCTGTGGGCGGTAGTCAAAAGATTACAGAGGTACATAATGGGTCCAGGGACTGGACCTCAAAGTTTGATAGCTGAGCAAGTTACAAATGTAATGAACTCAGATGGTCACAATCATGACAAGTTACAAAGGTATTTGCAGATTACAAAGGTATATATAGGGTCCAGAGACTGGGCCCCAAAGTTTTGATAGCTGAACAAGGTACAATGGTAATGAATTCACTAGTTACAAGGTAATGAATTAAGGGTAAAGGTTTACAA
>WNWK01052561.1:0-12144 GCA_009830355.1 Cherax destructor
ACAATTTTTTGACCTTCTTATCAGGCTGGTTAGGTTTGATGAGTAACGTTTTGTTTGTTCTCTCGTTATTTGACCCATTCTGTACTGTTTTTCATATAGGTGTTTTATATTGATATATTTGAGTATGCTGGAGGTTAGCCAGGGACTGTTTAGTCTTTTAGCTGTGATTTGTTTAGTTTTTTTTGGGCAATGCTTATTATAGAGGTATTGGGTCTTTTTAAGAAAATTATTAAATACATAAGTCAGTATCTGTGAAGTTGTCTATTTCTGTTTGCCAGTCAGTGTTTGTCATAGCTGTTATGAAGTTATTTATAGCTGTCTCACTATGTAGTCTAAAGGTAACTTTAGTAGTCTCTAGTGGTAATTTTCCGAGGTTGGTTATGAGAAAGGTTGGGTAGTGGTCTGTGGTATTGTCTGTGATTATGCCTGATTTTAATGGGGATATGGTATTAGTCCAGATATGGTCTAATAGAGGGGCACAGGTCTCAGTGATTCTTGTAGGTTTTGTTACTGTCGGGAGCAGCAAGCAGTTGCTCATAGTGTTAATTCTATGATTCACCTCATCCTTCATATACCCATCTGCTGACACATCCACTCCCAAATATCTGAACACATTCACCTCCTCCATACTCTCTCCCTCCAATCTGATATCCAATCTTCCGTTATCTAATTTTTTTGTTATCCTCATCGCCTTACTGTTTCTTATACAGTAGGGCCCTGCTTTTCGGCGTTTCGCCTTTCGGCGTTCCGTTCATACAACGAGTTCAAATTATGACCAAAACTTTTGTATACGGCGAGAGTCTTTCAGATACGGCATGCACCACCCGGTTTGTTTATATTTTCCGTGAGCACATATCTCTATTATGTAATCATCACTCTTGGGCACATTAAATGTCCAATTTTACGTCAATATAGACATTTTCATTAATCCGTCTATGATATTTTCTTCAAAATTATGCAAGAAACACGTTACATAGCATATAAACATGCTGTTTATATGCTATGTAGGTGTGGTTGCCGGGCAGAGGGAAAACATTACGTAATACTAATATTAATCACTCTGGGCACATTAAATGTCTTATTTTACGATAATATAAACATTTTCATTAATCCATCTATGATATTTTCTTCAAAATTATATAAGAAACACGTTACAAAGCATATAAACATGCTGTTTATATGCTATGGTGTTGCCGGGTGGAGGGAAAACATTACGTAATATTAATAATAATCACTCTTAGGCACATTAAATGTCTTATTTTACGTTAATATAAACATTTTCATTAATTCATCTATGATATTTTCTTCAAAATTATTTAAAAAACACGTTACATAGCATATAAACATGATACATACACCCACAGAATAAAAATTGACAAATGTGATATTTGTTTACCAAGCGACTTTGTAGGTGTCGGAAGAATTACGTTTTCTCTAGTCAAACACTGAGGAATAACTGTAGAAAAATATTCCTTTCATATGCCTTCACTCTATATATAGCTATTCACGACCCTTGTGGGTTTAGCGCTTCTTTTTTATTATGATGATAATAATAATAATACTATCTTTAACTCTAAAAATAGTGTGTTGCATGAGAATGGGAGTGTTGCTGTTTGTTTATTTTGTACTAACTTGTACACAATGTAAGAGTATTTATATTGTGAGGTAATTATTATTATAATAAATAAAATTATTTTGAGGAAAAAGTTTCACAAACTCTTACAAACGTATGTGAATGAACTAAAAGTGGACACGTATTAATCGCATTCATTTCGCCTGACCGAGTGATCGCCCACTACCTGTTCAGTTTGTTTTTTACATTGTCTGAACTCCGTATCTCGTTCTCTCTCTCGTTTACTCTTTCGTTTTAACTAGTTGGCTCTCATTGACTATGGCGTCTAAGCTTAGTTGTGATAAAAAGAGGAGTCGTAAGCCTCTTACTTTAAGTGCCAAGTTAGAAATGATTAAACTCGATGAACTGACTTTTTTGGGTTATCCTAGGTTGTCTATTCTGCTATGTATGATAATCTATGTAACTGTACGTATTTGTGTATATACCTGAATAAACTTACTAACAAGGTATATGCTGATAGCTGAAATAGCCATCAAATACAGGTACATATAGTAGCATATGTGTAGAGAACCCAGGATAACCCAAGAGTGTACTCACCTAATTGTGGTTGCAGGGGTCGAGACTTAGCTCCTGGCCCTGCCTCTTCACTGACCGCTACTAGGTCCTCTCTCTCCCTGCTCCATGAGCTTTATCATACCTCGTCTTAAAGCTATGTATGGTTCCTGCCTCCATGTTACAAAATGACACGATATCTATCAGAAATAAACATCTCCAGTGAACACTAGAAAGGATAGCCCTTCTAGCATCCAGCATGTTACTGGGCTTTTGCAACAAAGTCAGTATCCTGGTCCAGTTATTCGACATATTATCAATATCACCATTGGATCCCAACTGATAGGATACTAACCAAAGAAATATATTTAAAATGTTTATTATCAAAGTGGGAAAATCTAGGGTAGCAAAGTAAATCAAATATAAATATGTTAAAGATATTAATTAGGAGGTTAGCTCCTACACTGCTCTGATAAACAATAAGATTGTGCTGAAGGCACATATATCTGGTTCTTAACCCTTTGGGGGTCGACAGGCCTTCTCGGAAACATGTTCTCAGGGTCAAATTTTTTTTGGAAAAAAAAAAAAAAAATTTCTTATGAAATGATAATCTTTTTCCGATCACAACACCACCAAAATTATGAAATTTGATCGAAAACTAATGGAATTATGCTTTCGCGAAGTTAGTGGTATTGTTGACATTGACGCATCGGCGATTTCACCCACTTCGCGCCCTATTTTCGGCAAATTCCAATGTTTCAGTCTACTAAAATTATAGCAATTTCGCTAGAACTCCATTTCTTCTATCGATTGAGTACAAGAAACCGCCTATTTACCAATTTCAACTACCCAAAATAGTGGTCAGAAAATGGCAATTTGGCCAATTTCACAAAAATTTCAAATGATGCCAATTTCAAAATAGGGTTCAGAATAAACAAGGCAGACATTCCTGGCACTAAAATAACATCTTCTCTGTTCATTAGTCACGTCTCCAGGCCCCTCTTACATTACTTTTGCTTTCCATTTTGACTTTTTATTCTCAAAAAATAGAAGATTTACTGTTATGTATACAACTGTATCACTGTAAAAATGGTATAAATAATATCAGCGCACTTGTGCAAGAATATTAGACTCTCCAGTTGATGTGTATTGGACGCATGGTGTGATTTGTTTACTCCTGAACATCGGCCAAAATCGAACATTTTCGCTAATTTGCGCTCAGTTTCAAGGTACTTGTCATCGTGAAACCAGTCAAAATTATCTCTATTTCTGTAATATATCATCTATTCTATAAAATGAGACTAAGAAAACGAGAATACAAGCATAAATACCATACGAAAATAGACTGCAAAGTCGCTGTTTTAAACCAAAAACACGGTCAGAGTTTTTTTTCCTCATTATGCACTGTGTGGTGCAGGTATTTTTTTATACTGCGCACACTGACCACACAGACCCATTCTATCACATCTAGGCCTAACAGCCTGTTTCTGCTTGATTTGAGGGCGCTAGAATTTAGGATTACTAGTACGTCAATAACCACAGTGCGTAAAACGTACTTGTACGACCATAACCCCGAAAGGGTTAAAGGCTTTAATTTGATTAATGTGGTAAGTTTTGCTTTTTGAGGTCTTGTCAAGGGGAGATACCACATAATTTACATCAGATAATTTACTTACGATTTGCATTGGTCCCGTAAATCTAGTTTTTAAGGTGTGGCCAGGTATAGGCTCCTGTACCAACACCTTATCTCTTGGATGGAAGGAGCGAAACTTTGAGTTTCTGTCATACCTCTGTTTCATCGTATTCTGAGCACAGACCATTCTATCACATCTAGGCCTAACAGCCTGTTTCTGCTTGATTTGAGGGAGCTAGAATTTAGGCGTTTTTGTACGTCCATAACCCCAGAGCGTAAGCCGTACTAGTACGACCAAAACCCTGAAAGGGTTAAAATCACTCTCCTCACACTAGTTCCAGGCATTGTCTTGACAAGATCTGCATGCAGCTTCCTTGCCTTTTCACAAATTATCACCGTGGAAATACTATCACCTGCTAATTGTTTATTGTTTATCCACACCATCAACAACTTCTCAACCTCATCCACTGTTTTCGATCTCTTTTTTCGTTAACATATCAACCCCTTTTGCAACATTAGCTTCCTTGATCTCATTTCTCTTTGCCAGGATAGTGCCGATACTAGATTTGTTTTTGTTGTACATCCTGGCAAGCTCACTCACACGTACGCCACTCATATTTTTCTACAATATCTTTCTTCAGTTCGGTGGTGGTCCTCACTCTCTTTACCACAGGGGTGCCACTAGGAAGCTTCTTTGGACCCATGGTGACTTATTTCACAGTGACAATCACTAAACCAACCACGTACCTACTTTCTGCTAGGTGAACAGGGACAGGTGTAAGGAAACATGCCCAATGTTTCCACCTGACCGAGGATTTAACCACGTGTGTGAGGCCAGAGCGTTGCCAACCAATCTTCAATGGTAATATGACATTTAACCCGTAAACGATCCACACATATACAGTGGACCCCCAGCTAACGAAAAAACTTCATTCCAGAAGCCTGCTCAAGTGTCATTACCGAACGAATTTACTTCCTTAAGAAATAATGTCACGTAGGTTAGTCTATTTCAGACTCCCAAAAATACACTTCCAAAAGCACTTACAATATTATACTTACATAATTGTACGATTTCCGGGGTGTTCGTTAGTACTACTACTGCCCCAAACGTATATTTACGTTTTATTTTTCCTGCCTCCAAATTTGGCACGATTGGCCTGAGGTGGCTGGTCAGCATAGAATGGGTCTTAGCCCTTGGTGTGCGCTGTATTAAAAAAATCTGGGACCACTTAGTACGTTGTGGGAGCACCAGTTCAATTGAGCGCCAGCTAGAGCAAACAGCACGGCAAACACATGGGATTCACTGATGTCATGTAGCATTAACTCTCCCATTTTAAGTGGAAAGCGATGATGACCCCGAGTTTAGTGGCTCTGAGGTGGATATGGCCATAAGTGGTCGAGGAAATATCAAAAACCTTGATAATAACCCATGTGCAACATTTGTGCAACATCCTTTTAGAATGTCTTACAACCTATGCCTGTCTATCTGACTCTGTCTATCTCTGTCTCACAGGTACATAAATACAATTATACATGTGTAAATTTCCTAGGATAACCCCAAAAATCCAGACAAAGTGCTTGTAGATATAATGTGTAAACATGACTGGCAAATACGTATTTACACTTGCTCAGGAACCAGACATGTTGGTTCAGGAGTGGATCTCTCTGAGACGGGAGAGATAGTTGCTAGACAGACAGATAGAGAGCTTGACAGACAGATAGACAGAGACAGATAGACAGAGAGCTTGACAGACAGATATGGTTGTGTAACAGTGAAAACAGAGTGGGATGCTCATCAAATGTCACCCCTTATCTTATCTTATCACTGCACCCTCGCGTACGCTCATCAAATGTCACCAATTATCTTATCTTATCACTGTCAGCAGTGGACTGACTTGTTTTACATCATGCTTCAAGGGAATTTATTATTCTTATTACAGTGGACCCCGGTTAACGAAAAACTTCATCCCAGAAGCCTGCTCAAGTGCCATTACCGAACGAATTTACTTCCTTAAGAAATAATGTCACGTAGGTTATTCTATTTCAGACCCCCAAAATACACTTCCACGAGCACTTACAATAATATACTTACATAATTGTACGATTTCCGGGGTGTTCGTTAACCGGGGGTCCACTGTATTATTATTTTCATTATTCTTATTATTATTCCTAATATTATTATTCTTATTATTATTATTATATACTCCCACGTATCCAAAACATTGCTGGAACCTATAAATACTTTGTATATATTCCTAGACATTAGTAAATGACCAAAGCAGGTGTAAATGTCCACCTGTCAGTGTGTTTGTGACAATTTGAGTACAATTTCAGTACCTAATACAGTAGGGCCCCGCTTTTCGGCGTTTCGTCTTTTGGCGTTCCGTTCATACGGCGAGTTCAAATTATGACCAAAACTTTTGTATACAGCGAGCGTCTTTCAGATACGGCGAGCGCCACCCGGTTTGTTTACATTTTCCGTGAGCACATCTCTCTATTATGTAATCATCACTCTTGGGCACATTAAATGTCCAATTTTACGTCAATATAGACATTTTCATTAATCCATCTATGATATATTCTTCAAAATTATATGAGAAACACGTTACATAGCATATAAACATGCTGTTTATATGCTATGTAGGTGTGGTTGCCGGGCGGAGGGAAAACATTACGTAATACTAATAATAATCACTTTTCGCACATTAAATGTCTTATTTTACGTTAATATAGACATTTTCATTAATCCATCTATGATATTTTCTTCAAAATTATAAAAGAAACACGTTACAAAGCATATAAACATGTTGTTTATATGCTATGGTGTTGCCTGGCGGAGGGAAAACATTACGTAATATTAATAATAATCACTCTTGGGCACATTAAATGTCTTATTTTACGTTAATATAGACATTTTCATTAATTCATCTATGATATTTTCTTCAAAATAATTTTTAAAAAACGCGTTACATAGCATATAAACATGATACATACACCCACAGAATAAAAATTGACAAATATGATATTTGTTTACCAAACGACTTTGTAGAAGTCGGAAGAATTACGTTTCTCTAGTCAAACATTGAGGGATAACTAGAAAAATATTCCTTTCATATGCCTTCACTCTATATATAGTTATTCACGACCCTTGTGGGTTTAGCACTTCTTTTATTATGATAATAATAATGGTAATACTATCATTAACTCTAAAATAGTGTGTTGCATGAGAATGGGAGTGTTGCTGTTTGTTTATTTTGTACTAACTTGTACACAATGTAAGAGTATTTGTATTGTGAGGTAATTATTATTATAATAAAAAAAATTATTTTGAGGTAAAAGTCTCACAAACTCTTACAAACGTATGTGAATGAACTAAAAGTGGACACGTATTAATCGCATTCATTTCGCCTGACCGAGTGATCACCCACTACCTGTTCAGTTTGTTTTTTTACCTTGTCTAAACTCCGTATCTCGTTCTCTCTCTCGTTTACTCTTTCGTTTACTAGTTGGCTCTCATTGACTATGGCGTTTAAGCTTAGTTGTGATAAAAAGAGGAGTCGTAAGCCTCCTACTTTAAGTGCCAAGTTAGAAATGATTAAACTCAGTGAACTGACTTTTTTGGGTTATCCTGTGTTGTCTACGCATATTTGCTATGTATGATAATCAATGTAACTGTATTTGTGCATACCTGAATGAACTTACTAACAAGGTATATGTTGATTGCTGAGATAGCCATCAAATACAGTTACATATAGCAGCATATGTGTAGAGAACCCAGGATAACCCAAGAGTGTACTCACCTAATTGTGGTTGCAGGGGTCGAGACTTAGCTCCTGGCCCCGCCTCTTCACTGACCGCTACTAGGTCCTCTCTCTCCCTGCTCCATGATCTTTATCATACCTCGTCTTAAAGCTGTGTATGGTTCCTGCCTCCACTACATCACTTGCCAGACTATTACACTTCCTGACTACTCTATGGCTGAAGAAATGCTTCCTAACATCCCTTTGACTCATCTGAGTCTTCAACTAACACTCTTGCTAGGAGCTAGTGCTGCTGGGAATTGCAAGTTAAAACCTATGATAATTTATCACTCAGAGAATCCTAGGGCCCTAAAGAACTATGCAAAAGGTAGCGTCCCTGTTTATTATAAATCCAATTCAAAAGCTTGGATGACTACTGATCTTTTCATAAATTGGTTCACAGACTATTTTTAAGCCAATGTTAATACTTTAAGGTAAGTAATAAGTGTACTCTGTGTGTACAGTAGGCCCTCATTTAGCACGGTAGTTACGTTCCTGAAAACATCGTGTTAGGTAAAATCGTGTTAAATAATTAAAAGAACTTATGGGAAAAATAGGGATACGTGTTTGAGAGTCCCCAAAAAGCCAAACAAGTTTTTTTAGACCAACAGATCTTGCAAAAATTGAAGAAATAATAGTATTTCTTACCTTAAATTGTGGGTAATGATGTTTGTGGATTGTAGTGAAGAGTGGATATGGATGGTGTGGCCCTACTGGGCTGAGGTGGATGGTTGTTGGTTGTCGGTAGAAGTGGATGGTAGAGGTCCTGGTGCTGAAGTCGATGGTTGTATTGGTGTGTGCATAAATTCTGTAATGGATCTCTGGGCTCTTTTATTCTGCATTTCATTATACAGCTGACGGTAAGGCATCATCAGCTGGTCTAGACCCCGTTTCAAAGCCCTGCTTCTAGCTTTGTCAGGATCCTCTTCAGTGAAAAAGTCTGCAACTTTACCAATAATATGGAACTGCTCACGTAACTGCTGCAATGTTAACTCTTTTTCTTCAGGTTCTTCTTCATCTTCTTCTGTTATCTCCCTCCCTTGTATCTGTGCATCAAACTCTGCCAACATTTCCTCTGGACTCATGTCTTCATCATTATCTTCTAAGAGTTCATTCACATCATCTTCATTCATATCTTCAAAACCATCACCTGGTAATCTCCTTGCCAGCTGAACAATTTCCTGAACCTGACTCTCAAGCAAGGAAAACCAGTGAAACAATTAACTACAGAAGGCCATAACTTTCCCCAGCCTGCATTTAATGTTGATTGGGGCACTTCATTCCATGCACTTCTAGCATAGCTGATGGCATCTGCAATGTTAAATTTTCTCCAGAAGCTTGGTACTGCCAGGTTGGAGTCAGAGTCCATTGATGCAACTAGTTTTTTTATAACTTTTTTTGTGTAGTTACACTTGAATGTCTGAATAACTCCCCGATCCAGTGGTTGTATCAGAGATGTTGTATTTGGAGGTAAAAATACAACTTTTATATGTGGGGTCACATCCAGCAAAGCTTGTGGATGAGTACGGGAATTATCAAGAATGAAGAGAGCCTTGAATGCAAGGTTCTTGCTGTGCAGGTAAAACTTGACTTCAGGAATAAAGTGATGCTTAAACCAGTCAATAAATATTTCCTCTGTCATCCATGCTGACTGGTTTGACCTCCAAATTACTGGTAAGGTGTTTTTATCCACACCTCTCAAAGGACGAGGAGTCTTAGAGCGGTAAATAACCATGGGCTTACACTTGAAATCACCTGATGCATTACCGCAAAGGAGCAAGGTGAAGCGATCCTTTGCTGCCTTGAAGCCTGGTGCACTTTTCTCTTGCTGACTGATATAAGTTCGTGTTGGCATTTTCTTCCAGAAAACACCTGTCTCGTCAGCATTAAACACTTGCTGTGGCTTATAGCCACCATCAGAAATAAGTTCCTGAAATTCAGCAGGGAAATTATTTGCTGCTGTATGATCAGCTGAAGCACTTTCACCAGAAAACTTAATATTATGCAACTTATTATGCAACTTAAAGTTGTGAAACCAGCCTGCGCTAAACACACACTCATTTTCAGGCCTTCCTTCCTTGTCACACACTGCTTTAAACAACTGTAATGCCTTTTCCCTAATTAAGATGAAATTAAGTGGTGCACCTTTCTTTGTTTTCTGTTCGATCCACTCAAGCAACAAGTTTTCTGTTTTATTTACTTGTTGGGACCTACGTGTCATTCTTTTCATGAGGTCACATTTTGGGTTATTCATTACACAAGCTCGTATATTCGCCTCATTCTTCCTAATTGTACGAACTGACGCTTCATTAACGCCATAGGCCCTCACTATATCCACCACACGTGAGCCACTCTTAAGCTTATCTAATATCTCGATTTTCTTGGTAATTCCTAGACTTGAACGCTTAAACCTTTTCTTATCACTTGCTGGAACACTTGTATGCTTACTGGGTGCCATGATTGCTTGCCAGATTTATCAAAATGCAGTGAAAATGAGAAAATGTATGTAAATAAACACAGCGAGCTTCCCGATACTTATCGTCCTGCACGTGTACGAACCAAACTGAACGCTGGGAGGGATGCGTGGTGGGTGAGGGTGGCTGGGGATAGCACTAGGACTCCCCCACTGACTCAATGGTTTAGCCCACCGCAGGCGACCGCGCGCTCAAAATTTTTCCCCTCCAGTGAATCGCGTAATATAAGGTTTACGTCGTGTTAGATAAAAATGTGCCGCAATTCTTCAATCGCGTAATACCCAAAACGCGCAACATAAAGTCGTGCTAAATGAGGGTCTACTGTATCTTACTTTTTATTGTGTTTTATAATGCCTAGTGCTATTGCTAACTTAATATAAGTTAATGTAAGCTTGTTGTCTGGCATTTATATGCATTTAGAAGTGGAAAAAAATGGCGTTCTGCTTTTCAGCGATGTCTGCTTTAAGGCACTAACCTGGAACCTAACCTGCCGTATAAGTGGGGCCCTACTGTATCATACCTCGGTTAACGATATTAATCCATCAGAGAGGGCATATCTTTAACCGAAACAATCGTTAACCGAATCAATTTTCCCCATAAGAAATAATGGAAATAAAATTAATTCGTACAAGACTTTCAAAAGTAGTAAAATATTTTTTAGAACTTTTTGACATTGAATAATACACAATTTAATGAACAATAAATAAATACACATGTAAATATAGTACAATAACATGTCACTTACATTTATTGAAGAGTTGTTGATGTGTGGAGGACTGGAGGAGGGAAAGGATGGAGTATAGTATGCTAGTGTTTGGAAGGGGAATCCTTCCATTAACACTGCAGGTGGCAAGTTCTTTTCTGGGGTTACTGGCCTTTTCTTTTAATGTCACACTCCCTGCATGAATGGTACACTTCCTGCATGCCTGCTACACTCCCTGCATGCCTGCTACACTCCCTGCATGCCTGCTACACTCCCTGCATGCCTGCTACACTCCCTGCAGGCCTGCTACACTCCCTGCATGCCTGCTACACTCCCTGCATGCCTGCTACACTCCCTGCATGCCTGCTACACTCCCTGCATGCCTGCTACACTCCCTGTATACCTGCTACACTCCCTACATGAATGCTACACTCCCTGCATGAATGCTACACTCCCTGCATGAATGCTACACTCCCTGCATGAATGCTACACTCCCTGCATGAATGCTACACTCTTTATCACAGGGCTGGCACTAGGAGCTTTTTTGGACCCATGGTAGCTTATTTAGCAGTTGCAAGCACTAAAACAGTGGAATAATGACAATATACTGGTATGAATGCATGGGTGTGGGTGGGTGGTCGCTCTCGCTTGTAAACAATAGCACACTGACGCTCCCTGGAGTGCGCGCTCAGCTGGGCGCCACGCAGACATGTCCGGTACGAATGTCATTAACCGAAGCAAACATCGTTAACCGCAATCATTTTTTTACTATCGTTAACTGACAGCATCGTTAACCGAGGTATGACTGTATTAGTCTTAGAACAAAGAACTACCTTTTTCTTTTAATGTCACACTCCTGCATGAATGGTACACTTCCTGCATGCCTGCTACACTCCCTGCATGCCTGCTACACTCCCTGCATAAATGCTACACTCCCTGCATGCCTGCTACACTCCCTGCATGAATGCTACACTCCCTGCATGAATGCTACACCCTTGCATGAATGCTACATCCCTGCATGAATGCTACACTTTATCACAGGGCTGGCACTAGGAGCTTTCTTTGGACCCATGGTAGATTATTTAGCAGTTGCAATCACTAAAAACAGTGGAATAATGACAATATACTGGTATGAATGCATGGGTGTGGGTGGTGTCGCTCCGCTTGTAAACAATAGCACACTGACGTTCCCTGGAGTGCGCGCCAGCTGGGCGCCACGCAGACACGTCCGGATGCAATGTCGTTAACCGGCAAACATCGTTAACCGCAATCATTTTTTTACGTCATAAATATCGTTAACGTAAAATATCGTTAACTGACAGCATCGTTAACCGAGGTATGACTGTATTAGTCTTAGAACAAAGAACTACCATAAATTTTAATTATCAGATTATAAAAATTAAATAAAA
>WNWK01052562.1:0-12144 GCA_009830355.1 Cherax destructor
ATATATATATATATATATATATATATATGTCGTGCCGATTAGGTAAAACTCGCGATTTGGCTTAAATAGCAACGCTCACCTTGCCATATAATACAAGCGAAAATTTGTGTATGCAATAATTTCGCTAAAATCATTCTGAACATAAAGAAAAAAAATATATTTCACTGTGTTTGTTTATTATTAAATTATTGTTAACGTATCTAAAATATATTTAGTTGGGTTAGGCTAAATTAAATTGCGCTTGTTGTAATAAGGTTAGGTAGGTTTTCAAAGTTACTCTTGGTACAAAATTATAAATTCTTACATTAACATAAATGAAAAAATATATCTTTAAACGTATAAGAGAAAATTTTAGAAAGGACTTAATTTTAGATGAGTTCTTGCTAATTGACAGTTTTTACTAATCGGCACGACATATATATATATATATATATATATATATATATATATATATATATATATATATATATATATATATATATATATATATATATATATATATATATATATATTATGTCGCCGATTAGGTAAAACTGCAATGCAAGAACTCATCTAATTTAAGTCCTTTCTAAAATTTATCTTATACGTTTAAAGATATATTTTTCATTTAGGTTTATGTAAAATTATAATTTGTACTAGTGAAAACTTACCTAACTTCACTATGAAGGCAATTATAACTACAGTATATTTTAGATAGTTAACATTAATTTAATAATACAACCACAATGAAATATATTTTTCGTTAGGTTCAGAATGATTTCGAAATATGATACAAATTTGCTTGTCTTATATGGCAAAGAGTGTTATTTAGTTAAATGAAGTTTACCTAATCGGCACGATATATATGTCGTGCCGATTGGGTAAAACTTGGATTTTGGCTAAATAGCAACGTTCACCTTGCCATATAAGACAAGTGAAAATTTGTGTATGCAATAATTTCGCCAAAATCATTCTGAACATAACGAAAAAATATATTTCATTGTGTATGTTTATTATTAAATTAATGTTAACGTATCTAAAATATATTTAGTTGGGTTAGCTAAATTAAATTGCGTTTGTTGTAATAAGGTTAGGTAGGTTTTCAAAGTTTCTCTTGGTACAAAATTATAAATTCTTACATTAACATAAATTAAAAATATATCTTTAAACGTATAAGAGAAAATTTTAGAAAGGACTTAATTTTAGATGAGTTCTGTAATTGACCAGTTTTACCTAATCGGCACGACATATATATATATATATATATATATATATATATATGTCGTGCCGATTAGGTAAAACTTAGATTTTGGCTTAAATAGCAACGCTCACCTTGCCATAAAAGACAAGTGAAAATTTGTGTATGCAATAATTTCCCAAAATCATTCTGAACATAACGAAAAAATATATTTCATTGTGTTTGTTTATTATTAAATTAATGTTAACGTATCTAAAATATATTTAGTTGGGTTAGGCTAAATTAAATTGCGCTTGTTGTAATAAGGTTAAGTAGGTTTTCAAAGTTTCTCTTGGTACAAAATTATAAATTCTTACATTAACATAAATGAAAAAATATATCTTTAAACGTATAAGAGAAAATTTTAAAAAGGACTTAATTTTAGATGAGTTCTTGCTAATTGACCAGTTTTACCTAATCGGCACGACATATATATATATATATATATATATATATATATATATATATATATATATATATATATATATATATATATATATATATATATAAATATATATATCGTGCCGATTAGGTAAACTGGTAATTAGCAGAACTCACTAAAATAAGTCCTTTCTAAATTTTCTCTTTACGTTTAAGTATATTTTTCATTTGTGTTAATGTAAGAATTTATAATTTTACAAGAGAAACTTTAAAACCTACTAACCTTATTATAACAAGCGCAATTTAATAGCCCAACTAATATTTTAGATACGTTAACATAATTTAATAAACAAACACAATGAAATATTTTTCGTTATTCAGAATGATTTTGGCGAAATTGCATCACAAATTTTCACTTGTCTATATGGCAAGGTGAGCTTGCATTAAGCCAAAATCGCAAGTTTTACCTTTGCTTAAATAGCAACGCTCACCTTGCCATATAAGACAAGTGAAAATTTGTGTATGCAAAAATTCGCCAAAATCATTCTGAACATAACGAAAAAAATATATTTCATTGTGTTTGTTTATTATTAAATTATTGTTAACGTATCTAAAATATATTTACTTGGGTTAGGCTAAATTAAATTGCGCTTGTTGTAATAAGGTTAGGTAGGTTTTCAAAGTTTCTCTTCGTACAAAATTATAAATTTTTACATTAACATAAATGAAAAATATATATTTCAACGTATAAGAGAAAATTTTAGAAAGGACTTAATTTTAGATGAGTTCTTGCTAATTGACCAGTTTTACCTAATCGGCATGACATATATATAGGGAGATACCACCTCCCTCATCCTCAGAGAAGACAATAAACGTACCTCAGGAAAAACTCGAGGTTCTACCCGGAGCTTTTTGATTATTTTCTTCTCCTACCACCCCCTATATATTTTATATAGGTGCTTTATTAATATACAGAATACATTGATAGAAAACACAAACATGAATGCATTGATACAATATATCAAAGATTATGAGTCTCCTCCAGCTCCTCCGAAGCCGGACGCGAGCCCAGTATGCAGTATGTATTTTCCCTCTGGATGGCCATGCTGAGGCGCTGAAACATGAAAGTGGCTTCCCTTGGGTCCCTGGTGGTGTCGATGAGTCTGGAACCCAGTTCATTAAGGAAACGTGTTTCGTTTTTTCCCCACGCTCCCAAGGTGTCTGATGTCACTGGGACAAATTGATACTGTTGGCTTATGTCCCTGTACTTGCCGATCTTGTACTCCTCCCTGTGGTCAGCAGCTCTTCCCTGTCGCCCGACACTGTGATAGATATAGGTGTCATCCAGTGTCGACACACAGGTATAGTCCCATGCTAAGAGCTTGCCATTCTTCCAAGGATAGATGGTGATCCCATCGGGGCAGTTTGCTGGGTTGTTGGTATTGTTGGCTGCTAGTGATCGGGGCTCTCTCTCGGCTGGGCATCCAGCTGAAGCAAGGGTTCTTGTTATGATGTCGTTGACTTCAATGTGTCTTGCATGCCAGCCCTTGGTTTTGGAACGGTTTAGATCAAGTAGACCATATTGGTCGGCTTGCACATCGCAGCAAATACACGTATATTCCGTCTGAATTGGGGCAGCAAGGCGAAGAGCCACTGCAATAAGGAGTGTCATAGTATCAAGGAATGTTCCCATTGCCGAAATGGGAACTGTTTGGAGGAAGTCCCCAGAGTGAGGTACACTCACAGCTAGGAGACGGGCAGTCTCCCTGTCTGATGTTACAGCCATAAGCATGTTGGCAAGCATCTTTTCAGAAATGAGGCCATCCCAGCTTGACTGTTTGTAGGACAGTTCTGCACTAGGTTTTGGTGCTGGAACAGCAAGAGTCTCCCATTCAGTGATGGCACTGGCGTGGCTAGGGTCTTGTATTCCTGCTGAATCACTGAGGTTGTCCGGAAGAATTTGTTTTATTAGCTCATTTGATGCTATGGAAGAGGATAGGAAAGCTGGTAGGGCAATCTGGGAGGATTTGCGTACTCCCAGGCCCCCAAGCCTGACTGGAAGTGAGGCTTGCAACCACTGTCCATCTTCGAAGGACAGATTCAATACACTCTCAAGCATGGTCTTGAGGAAAGAGTCAGATTCCTTGAGTTTCGGACTGCTGAAGGCAGGGGAGCATCTCAGTAAGTAGGTAAGTTTTGGGATTGACAGGCACCTGGTGAGTAGGTAGAAGGCATCATGTGTATCGATGTCTTTCGTCCTGCCTTCCATCGTCCTGAGGTATGATATTTTTTTTTTTCTGGGACCAGATCGATGACATTGGGCCCATGAGGAGCACCGAGGAGAGTGCTGTTGGCTGGATCAATGGCTCGTGCCCCTGGTAAAACAGCACTAATTTTCTGGATCATCTGTCGATTGGTAGAAACTATTTCACATTTGGTGGGGTTTAAAGACAGGCCTAGGCTCTCTCCCATGTCTTTAATTTTCCTGATGTCCTCTAGGAGAGATTCTGTAGTGCCAGCTACGGTACCATCATCCTAGAATCAGATACTGAGCTCACTGGAGAGCGCTTCTGTTACTTCCTTGATGACCAGACAGAATAGAAAGGGGGCGAGAGGGTCCCCTGCTGCACACCCTCACCCGAGTCAATTTCATGGTCCCCAAACAATAGTTTAGAAGTCACACTATAACACGATTCTATGAAGAGATAGAAGGAAGGCAAGTGTCTAGAAGCGGCTTGGAGAGCAGCATCCCTTCTGACCGAGTTGAAAGCATTGACAAATTCCAATTTGATCAAGGCTTTTTCATTGGACATGTTGTTGATGTACTCGTGCTGCGTGGGCACCTGCTTCACAGCCTTGTTGAACACAAAAACCGAGCTGAGTTGGTTTCAACATTGAGGCAGCCACTTGACTTACCATTCTTATTGCAACCTTGGCGACTAGGCGCCGAAGGGTGTTGCCCACTGCAATGGGCCTGATTCCTCCATCCTTTTTCCGGAGGGCACACAGTGAGGCACCAAAGGAAAGAGGTCTAATGGCCTCTTGGACACTGCCAGCCAGGCACACACTGGAAAATTTGGTGAGTTCAGACAGCAACCTCTCTGAAACCTCACAAAGTGCTGGATTGAGCATTTGTTTTAAGTGTTGTGGCCTTAAACCGGTGAAACCTCCTGCTGATCCCTGTAGAAATGACAAAGCAGGTTAAATGTTTTTCACCTGCTGCAATGTCAGGGATGTCATTTTGGTACTTGGAGCCCTGGGTGAATGTTTGTCCTTCAGGGCTTGTACTGTAATGAAGTCCTTAGAAGCGATGGTATCCTCACTGGTTTTAAACCTCGATGCTCCAATAATAATACCCTCTTCTATTTTTATGCTAATTTGAACCCTGACATATATATATATATATATATATATATATATATATATATTTTTTTTTTTTTATTAACACATCGGCCGATTCCCACCAAGGCAGGGTGGCCGAAAAGAAAAACTTTCATCATCATTCACTCTATCACTGTCTTGCCAGAAGGGTGCTTTACACTACAGTTATAAAACTGCAACATTTACACCCTCCTTCAGAGTGCCGGCACTGTACTTCCCATCTCCAGAACTCAAGTCCGGCCTGCCGGTTTCCTGAATTCCTTCATAAATGTTACTTTGCTCACACTCCAACAGCACGTCAAGTATTAAAACCATATGCCTCCATTCACTCCTATCAAATACGCTCACACATGCTTGCTGGAAATCCAAGCCCTCGCACACAAAACTTCCTTTACCCCCCTCCAACCTTTCCTAGGCCGACCCCTACCCGCCTTCCTCCACTACAGATCCATACACTCTCGAAGTCACTCTGTCTCGTTCCATTCTCTCTACATGTCCAAACCACCTCAACAACCCTCCTCAGCTCTCTGGACAATCGTTTTGGTAATCCCGCACCTCCTCCTAATTTCCAAACTCCGAATTCTCTGCATTATATTCACACCACACATTGACCTCAGACATGACATCTCCACTGCCTCCAGCCTTCTCCTCGTTGCAACATTCATCACCCATGCTTCACACCCATATAAGAGCGTTGGTATAACTATACTCTCATACATTCCTCTTTACTTCCATGGACAAGGTTCTTTGTCTCCACAGACTCCGAAGTGCTCCACTCACCCTTTTCCCTCATCAATTCTATGATTCACCTCATCCTTCATAGACCCATCCGCCGACATGTCCACTCCCAAATATCTGAATACATTCACCTCCTCCATACTCTCTCCCTCCAATCTGATATCCAATCTTTCGTCACCTATTCTTTTTGTTATCCTCATCACCTTACTCTTTCCTATATTCACTTTCAATTTTCTTCTTTTACACACCCTACCAAATTCATCCACCAACCTCTGCAGCTTCTCTTCAGAATCTCCCAAAGCACAGTGTCATCAGCAAAAGCAACTGTGACAACTCCCACTTTGTATTTGCTTCTTTATCTTTTAGCCCAACACCTCTTGCCAAGACCCTCGCATTCACTTTCTTACAACCCCATCTATAAATATATTGAACAACCACGGTGACATCACACATCCTTGTCTAAGGCCCACTTTTACTGGGAAATAGTCCCCTTCCCTCCTACACACTCTAACCTGAGCCTCACTATCCTCATAAAAACTCTTCACTGCCTTCAGTAACCTTCCTCCTATTCCATACACCCGCAACATCTGCCACATTGCCCCTATCCACCCTATCATACGCCTTTTCCAAATCCATAAATGCCACAAAAACATCTTTACCCTTATCCAAATACTGTTCACCTATATGTTTCACTGTAAACACTTGGTCTACACACCCCTACCTTTCCTAAAGCCCCTTGTTCATCTGCTATCCTGCTTTCTGTTTTACTCTTAATTCTTTCAATAATAACTCTACCATACACTTTACCAGGTACACTCAACAGACTTATTCCCCTATAATTTTTGCACTCTCTTTTGTCCCCTTTGCCTTTATACAAAGGAACAATACACGCTCTCTGCCAATCCCTAGGTACCTTACCCTCTTCCATACATTTATTAAATAATAGCACCAACCACTCCAAAATTATATCCCCACCTGCTTTTAACATTTCTATCTTTATCCCATCAATCCCAGCTGCCTTACCCCCTTTCATTCTACCCACTGCCTCAGAACTTCCCCTACACCCACAACTGGCTCTTCCACACTCCTACAAGATGTTATTCCTCCTTGCCCTACACACGAAATCACAGCTTCCTGTCTTCATCAACATTTAACAAATCCTCAAAATATTCTCTCCATCTTCCCGATACCTCTAACTCTCCATTTAATAACTCTCCTCTCCTATTTTTAACTGTCAAATCCATTTGTTCTCTAGGCTTCCTCAACTTATTAATCTCATTCCAAAACTTTTCTTATTTTCAACAAAATTTGCTGATAACATCTCACCCACTCTCTCATCTGCCTCTTTTACATTGCTTCACCACTCTTTAACCTCTCTTTTCTCTCCATATACTCTTCCCTCCTTGCATCACTTCTACTTTGTAAAACCTCTCATATGCTAACTTTTCTCCTTACTACTCTCTTTACATCATCATTCCACCAATCGCTCCTTCCTCCCGCACCCACTGCCTGTAACCACAAACTTCTGCTGAACACTCTAACACTACATTTTTAAATCTACCCCATACATTTTCGACCCCATTGCCTACACTCTCACTAGCCCATCTATCCTCCAATAGTTGTTTATATCTTACCCTAACTGCCTCCTCTTTTAGTTTATAAACCTTCACCTCTCTTTACTTACTGATTCTATTTTCCTTGTATCCCATCTACCTTTTACCCCACTGTAGCTATAACTAAAAAGTGATCTGATATATCTGTAGCCCCTCTATAAACATGTACATCCTGAAGTCTACTCAACAGTCTTTTATCTATCAATACATAGTCCAACAAACTACTGTCATTACGCCCTACATCATATCTTGTATACTTATTTATCCTCTTTTTCTTAAAATATGTATTACCTATAACTAAACCCCTTTCTATACAAAGTTCAATCAAAGGGCTCCCATTATCATTTACACCTGGCACCCCAAACTTACCTACTACACCTCTCTGCATGTTTCTCCCACTTTAGCATTTAGGTCCCCTACCACAATTACTCTCTCATTTGGTTCAAAAGTTCCTATACATTCGTTTAACATTTCCCAAAATCTCTCTCTCTTTCCTCTACACTCCTCTCTTCTCCAGGTGCATACACGCTTATTATGACCAACTTTTCGCATCCGACCCTTATTTTAATCCACATAATCCTTGAATTTACATTTATATTACCTCTTTTCCTTCCATAACTGATCCTTCAACATTATTGCTACCCCTTCCTTAGCTCTAACTCTCTCAGATACTCCTGACTTAATCCCATTTATTTCTCCCCACTGAAACTCGCCTACCCCTTCAGCTTTGTTTCGCTTAGGGGCCCGGACATCCAACTTCTTTTCATTCATAACATCGGCAATCATCTCTTTCTTATCATCCGCACTACATCCACGCACATTCAGACAACCCAATTTTATAAAGTTTTTTCTTCTTCTCGTTTTTAGTAGATTTGTACAGGAGAAGGGGTTACTAGCCCATTGCTCCCGGCATCTTAGTCGCCTCATACGACACGCATGGCTTACGGAGGAAAGATTCTTTTCCACTTCCCCATGGACAATAGAGAAAATAAAAGGAACAAGAGCTTTTAAGAAAAGAAGAAAAACCTAGATGTGTGTATGTATATATATGCATGTGTATGCCAGTGTAGTGTGACCTAAAGTGTAAGTAGAAGTAGCTAGATATACCTGTTATCCAGCGTGTTTATGAGACAGAAAAAGACACCAGCAATCCTACCATCATGTAAAACAGTTTCAGGTTTCTGTTTCACAGTCACCTGGCAGGACGGTAGTACCTCCCTGGGTGGTTGCTGTCTACCAACCTACTACCTATATATATATATATATATATATATATATATATATATATATATATATATATATATATATATATATATATATATATATATATATATATATATATATAAATGTGGATTAGGTAAAACTGGCTCCAATTGAAGAAATAATCTAAAATTAAGACATTTCTAAATCTTTTCTTATACGTTTATAGATATATTTTTTCATTTATGTTAATGTAAGAATTTATATTGTACTGAGATTACTTTGAAAATCCTCTACCATTACAACAAGCGCAATTTAATTTAGTTTAACCCCTAAATATTGATAGAACATATCTTAATAATAAACAAACATCAATGAAAATATTTTTTCGTTATGTTCAGAATGATTTTTGGAAATATGCATACCAAATTCACTTGTCATATATGGCAAGAGAGCGTTGTTATTTGAAATCGCAAGTTTTTTAATCGGCACGACATATATATATATATATGTCGTGCCGATTAGGTAAAACTTCGATTTTGGCTTAAATAGCAACGCTCACTTTGCCATATAAGACAAGTGAAAATTTGTGTATGCAATAATTCGCCAAAATCATTCTGAACATAACGAAAAAAATATTTATGTTTGTTTATTATTAAATTAATGTTAACGTATCTAAAAATATTTGTTGGGTTAGGCTAAATTAAATTGCTTGTTGTAATAAGGTTAGGTAGGTTTTCAAAGTTTCTCTTGGTACAAAATTATAAATTTTACATTAACATAAATGAAAAATATATCTTTAAACGTATAAGAGAAAATTTTGAAAGGACTTAATTTAGATGAGTTCTTGCTAATTGACCAGTTTTACTAATCGGCACATTATATATATATATATATATATATATATATATATATATATATATATATATATATATATATATATATATATATATATATATATATATATATATATATGGGTCCATCTGGTGCAAATTAGAACCATAGCCTCGGAGAAGTGGATAAAAAGGCTTCAAAGAAGAATATTTGGATTTCTTCCTGAAGCCATTTGAATATTCCACATCCCCTACCACACCTTCTTTTCATTCTTTTTTTTTTTTACCAATAGGTATATTTTATTATATAATATGTTACAAAAGATTTAAGAAATACATAGTTGATATAAAGATGGCATATACAGTACAAGAGATGAGAGATACATGTCTAGTACATACTATTGTTACATGTTTGTCACTGATCATAAGCGAAAATCTCATCTATCTCCTCAGAGTGGGGTGTGCCCAAAATACAGAATGCATTACTCCTCTGAACAGCAGCGTGAGTCTCTTTAACAGAAAACTAGCTGCCCTGGGATCCCTAGTTACCCTTTGAGTCTTTTGCCCAGCTCTTTGAGGAACTTAGATGCACTCTTTCCCATGAGCTATGGGTCCCCGAGCCTATGGGAACAAACATATAATGATGGGAAAGTTCTCCATATTTTCTAGACTTTTGGGACTCCCTGAAAGTAGCAACTGCCCCTCCTTCCTTCCTGGTGTATTGAGATAGGTATCAGCCTAGATAGATGCACATGTGTAGTCCGACACCACCTGCTTGCCGTCTGTCCAGGCTGTTATCAGATCTGCATAGTTGGGGTGGTTCCTTACTGCTTGGCATCCAGCTGTTGAGAGTCTCTCTTGATAATGTTATTAACCTCTTCATGTCTTGCAATCTTTCCCCGGATTTACGACACACAAGACCAGGGTACCCGAATCGGTCTCCTGCTTCACTGCACAAATACACCTGTGTTCGGCGAGAATAGGGGCGGCAAGTCGAAGGGCAACACCAATGCGGATGGTCTGTGAGTCGAGGCGTGTGCCAAGGCTGGAGTTGGGAACAGCCAACAGAAAGTCCCCTGCATGATGAGGTCTCACTGCCTGGAGGCGGGCTCTATCCTTCCCTGACACATTTTGAAGCATTGCTGAGGCTATATTCTCTACTATTGGGCGATCCCAATGCGACTGTTTGTAGTTTTTTGGGGCGAGCAGGCCTGGTTTCAGAGCCCGTACTTGAAGGCACACTAAACATGTAGAAACATCATATTTTACTTAAGATTAAGAGAGAACATGAGAAGTACTAAGGATCATAGAAAAAATGAGTTTCATATTTTAAATTGTATACAATGCCGAAATTAGTTAATAAGATCCATGTTCCACAATTTGAATCTTGTTAATGAAATATTTCATCTGCGTTCAAGGCATCATCAGCTGATAACAGAGGTGACTCACAGTCCTGGAGATATCAGAGTTGGTGACAGACAAAGTAGACCAAGTGAAAGGCTGATTACCTCAAACTATCTTTCCACTTTCTGCTTACAGTGAACATACATAATGGCTTTTACAGTCAACATGAACAGTGAGTCTCCCGTGAACATGAATCGTAAAATTCATTTTTTAAATTTAACTTAGTAAGTGAACATGAAGGTTATGTATCACAGTACACGTGAAGATTATGTCTTACAGTGAGCTTGAAGAGTAAGTCCAGAAGTTAGCATGAAATTTAATGCTCTCTCAGAACATGAAAAGTTAGGTTCACACTGAACATGACTAAGAAAATTGACAGTGAACATACATTGTCAATCTTCAGTCAAGATGTACGGTAAGGATTACAATGTACATGAATAGCCTTAACAGTGAACATAAATAGTAAGATTCACAGTGAATAAAATCAATGAAGTTTACCGTGAATATGACTACTGATGATCAGAATAAACATAGTGAGGCTAACAGTGAATATGATGACTGTTTTCATACTGAACATATCTATTAAAACTTGCCGTCAACTTGACTTGTGAGGCTTGCAATGAACATGACTAGTGAGACTTTTATAGTAAACATGACTAGTGAGGCCCACGTGAATATGATTAATGAGGCTAACACTTAAAATAACCATTACTAGTAAGCAGGACAATGAACAAGAATATTTGGCTACAGTAAACGCGACTAGTGAGTCAAGTACTAATCAATTTTAGTGAGGCTCACAGGGAAATTAAAGGGATTTATTCTTTTGGTAAGAGTCGATTTTGTGAAAAAATATAAATTAATTTTTTTAGTTTGCTGTATCATAAAAACTGTGCACTACATTTGAAACTCGTTAATGTAACTTTTATTAGAATATTTAATTTCTTAGTTGGTTTATGGTTTTCATTATTCTCACTTGACGAAAGCAAACTCCATCTGCGTAGAAAACTTTCATGAAATATTAATCTTGTTGTATCGACTGTTTACACTTTTTTTTTTAATGCGGAAAGACAATCAGTTGGTATCAGCTGAAAAAAGTGTCTCATGGCAGAGAGTAACCACATTTAATTTTTTTTTTTAATATTTATGCAGTATTGTGTTTCATTTTGATATATGGTGAAAAAAAAAGTCACCTTTCAAGTAATAAGATTTAAGGAAATCTGGTGTTGTGCTGTAATAAATTATATAAATGTTAAATTCACTTTTTTCATTCATATTATTTAATAAAATAACAAAACATATTGCAGTATATAAACTGTTATCTTTTTAACACAGATAAAGTGTTAGTGACAAAGAAGGTTTGAATACCTTTTTACGGGGG
>WNWK01052563.1:0-12144 GCA_009830355.1 Cherax destructor
TTTTTTATAATTCTCGATTATGATGTTAAATAAATTATGTGTTGTTCTTACTGGCAGTTAGAATTGTTCATGATGCCAATGCTATGTATTTTTATATTGTCTTGTGCTTTATTGTCAGTATGTTGCATTGTATTCGGGTTTCATTGTATTCGGATGGTGAGTTTTTTTTTACTTGGAATTTTGAAGCCGAGATTCATGTGTGTTTATACACATGGGTGTTTGGTTGTATTATTGTAATATCCTGTACTGGTTATAAGGTCATATTGATTTGTGTGTATGTATAATGTCTGTTTTAAATAAAATATAAAAAAAAAACATATTGTACATCTTGTACATTTTTCCATACCTATACATACCAACACACATATGTAGTAACAAAATATAACACATAGGACACCAAACGTGCCAGGATTACTCCAGTCCTCCTGTCTCTCCATACCAAAACAGAAAGACAAAAACTTTAAACGTTACTAAAAAGTTCAGCTTATTTATCCTGCACTTATAAATAGACACCTCAAATAAATTTCAGGCCCTACTGTTACCCCCCCTGTCTCCCCCCTTAACTTTGAATATTCAAACAACCTTAGAACATTATTACATAACAGGTTATAATTTCTCTCCATGTCTACAACAAAGTACATGTCTAAACTCGACACCATACATTACATGTCATAAGTAAACCACTAAGTCACTTTTATCACGTGACTAAAACAAAAATATAACATCATCCTATATAAAATCTGTCATACATATATAACATGACCTAACCTTCCACTGTCTTGACCAACATGACATTTTTACCTTCTACAGTTATTACACAAAAATAGGAAGGCCACCTCTATATTTCCCAAAAAAAACTCCCATTAAGCCCCCCCCCCCTCCGTCAGAAGTCCTTGATCAGTAACATACACATTCAAACCATATACTTTCAAATTCAAAAGATCAATCCTCGGCGCCCCAAAAAAACAGGGCATCCAAGTAAGTTCTCAGTCACAACACCCCCCCCCCACACATATCCTTCCATTCTCTTACAATATAAGAAAGCACGTACTCCCTCACACACACCTAAACTTCCCCCCCCCCTCCCCGAGAGTCCAGTCACCTTCAGCTTCACCCTCCTCTCCCTCCCACACCTCCCACTTCTAAAAGTCTTCCCACTGTCATACTTCTGTAACTGTCTGGAAAAACCTATCCCACCCTTCACCATACAAAACCTGTTCCTGCATTTTGTTCTATACATCGAAGCCGCCATAGCCTTTAATCGGACTCTCCCCTGTTCCCCCTGCAAAATCCATGAAACATACACGTAATCAACTGCCACATACATGAGTGCTCTCCTTTCATCCTCATGCACCCCACCAATATCTAAACTCAGCACCCTCAAAGCATTTATTCCCCCCCCATCAAACGGATCACCCTCCCAACCATTCCCTAAGTCTCCCCAAGCTTTCGCAAAAATATACAACATGGTATGCAGTATCCTCCTCACCACACCTATCACAAAATGGAGTCACTGCCAACCCCATTTTATATAGCACTGCCCTTGATGCTACTGCCCCATGCAAAAACCTATATACCACCTCTCTCACCCTCGTCTTCAGCCACAAACGTCGCAACCCACCCACTCACTGCCAAAATACTTCTCAACATATCATCACACTTCAACAAATCCTTCCCCCTCCACCACCATGTCAATTCATCCATAACCCTTTCCACCCTTCTTCCCCGGTCCCCCCCTTTCCGTAGATAGCAATACTTTACATACATGCCCATAAGATGACTCCTAACGTTTATGAGCCCCAGACCCCCCAATCCCTGCCTTGTCATAACAACCTCCTTATTTAACCAATGCTTTCCAAAACCCCACACAAATCTCAAAACCTTTCTTTCCAATTCTATCACATCCCCACTCAACACAGGAAAAACCAATGCCACATACCATAACTTACTATACACTAATGCATTAACCACTACCACCCTTTGCTGTAAGGTTAACTCCCCCGTCTTCCACCCTCCCATCCTCCTTAAAGCCCCCCCCCCACCACTTCCTCAGCATTCACTCTCCGAGCCTCACAGACATCTTCCATAAAAATAACACCACAGATCTTTACCCTCCCTACGACAGTCCATCCAAACCTCTTCCCCATGCCACCCCCCACCCATAAACCCACCTCCAACAAATTAGACTTAGCAGTATTAATGGGTAAACCCGTTGCCCTGCCAAAAATCTCAAGAATCCAGCCCACGTTTCGTAGATCCTCCTCACCCCCGACCAACACAGTTGTATCATCCACATATCCCAGAATGCCAGACTCACGCCCAAGAACCTCTTTTCCCTCCCCTACTCCCACCTCAATCAGGCTGTACAGAGGGTTCTGCAAGCACGCAAAAAGGATCTGCTACAAGGGGCACCCCTGCCACAAACCCTTCTCCATTCGCACTTCCCTACCCACCAAACCATTGACTTGCACCCTCACACTCGCATCCTTATACAACAACTTTGCTCATTCAACTATCTCATCACCAAAACCTTGCTTTCTCATTATCATCCACAACATATCTCTATCAACACTATCATACGCAGCCTTCCAATCTAAAGCCAGAACTCCACCCCCCATACTATTTTAAATGAAGTCCCGTATCCTTGCATGCCCCTGATTCATACTCCGTCCAGGTATACCATATTGCCCAACCTCGATCACCCCCTCTAAAACCCTTTTCATCCTATTCCCTAGCACCTTAGCAAATATTTTATAGTCAGTGCACATCATGGACAAGCCCCTATAATCACTAATTGATTCTCCTGCCTCCCTCTTTTTAACTAATACTATAACCCCCGTGCGCTGAGTTGTTCCCAAACACCCAGTCTCTTTCATACAATTCATTAATCATACCAGACACTCTCTTATTACACCCCAATTCTCCATATAAAAGTCGTTCGGTATCCCATCCAGACCCGGCGCTTTCCTCAAACTCATGCTTTTCACAGCCATCCACACCTCTTCTTCACTTATACCTCCTCCCATGCTGGTCCTATCTTCGTCTCCCAACACCTGTTCTATACCTCCTACAATGATTCCCTTCTCCCCTCCTCCACCCACACCCTTTTGCAAATATTGCTTAAACCTCTGAGCCAAAAATAGACTCATAGCCTCTGTCGATTTTATCTTCTGTCCCCGGACATACCCTTCCACGTCCTCATCTATCTCCAGCCCCATCACCGTCATACCCTTCCTTCTCTGCCGAAATGACCTCAAAACAGTTGTCGAAGGCTTGTCGCCCCACAAGACATCGTCCATACCCCCACGCAAACGTTTCGTATTGAACCGCTCGTTTTGTATCTCTCGCAACTGCCCCTTTATAACTCCCACCTCTTCCACCTGTGTGCTCCTTCCTCTCTCATAACAATGCTCAAGCTGCCCCTCCAAATACTTCTGTAAACCATATTTCCATTGCTTTTCCTCTCTTTCCCTTGCCTTATAGAAGTCCCTAATGCCCGGTTTTGCACATTGCTCCCACCATTTAATTACATCTTTCTCCAGCTTCCCTTTGTCCCATACTTTCTCCCACCATTCTTCAAAAGCGTCCCTTCCCTCCTCACCCCCAAAAGCTGCACATTGAGTTTCCAATAACCGGGGTACCATTTCACCATTCCTTCCCATCCTACCTCCACCAATACACCCCTATGATCCGAAAAGCCCACGTCTACATACCTATGATCCGAAAAGCCCACGTCTACATACCTAATCTCCCCCACCGTTACCACCCCTGACACATAAACTCTGTCCAAACGTGCAGCGTATCCCCGCCGGACAAAGGTATGATCCACCCCCACCCACCCCCCACCACATCAACCATCCCTGCACTCCCCAACACATCTCTCAAAATACTTAAGACACACCCAGCTTCACGGGGTTCGACATCCTTCTTCCTAATTACACAGTTCCAGTCGCCCCCAATTATCGTAAACTCAGCTAAACCTCCCATGAAATAAACTAAATGATCCCTCACAAAATCCTCCTTAATCCGTTTATTTCTTACAGCTGGCATATATACGCCCATGAAAGTAACTCTCACCCCCCCCATACCCCATGAACTCTGACGATCCTCCCCTTCCCTCCCTCCTCCCAAGTCAACAACTGAAAGGGACTGGACTCCCTCACTACTACCACAACCCCTCCCTTGAAACTTCCCAAGCTACCCGCATACACTTTATACCCTTGCAACAACAAATCTCTACCATACCTGAAATTGTGCTCCTGTAAGAAGCCTATGTCCACCGCATACCGTCGCAAAGTCACTTCAACCCATTTCCTCTTAACCTCGACCTTCAGACCATTCACGTTAAACGAGATACACTTGAATAAGATAGAGGTGGCGTTCCTTTTGCCTTACATACTTTCTGCTTCATGCTTTTCTGGGCTTCAGTAACCTTAATGTAGCCCTTCACACCCTTTACCTTTTCTACCCCCTGCACCCCCCTTGTCCTTTTTGTGGTGCCTCCACCCATATCTTCTTGCCTGACTTTTGGCCAGGAGTCAGGACTTCGTCATCTGACACTACCATGGATCGCTTCTGCGATTCAGTACTAATATCCATGTTCGACCCACTATCCTCCCTGTGCACTGTTACCAGCACCTCCTGTATATCCAAACAGCTTGACTCAGCCCCATCACCCAACACCCCTTCCTCATCTCCCATCAACTTCACCACAGCCTCACTGGCTTCCAAAACTCCTCCATCCAGGGGAGTATCCAAAAATCCCCGCAATACCTCCGGTAATGCGGCATCTTCCAAATCTACATCACTCCTCTGTACTTCTGTCTCCATCACCACTGTGTCCTGCGACACAGTTGGCAAAGTACGACATATCTCCTCCTTGCCTTTCACAATCTCACTCCATGTGCCTTTGGGCGACACTACGTCTTCCTCAACCCATAGAGTAGGCTCCACATCCGTAACCTGCACCACATTCCTTGTACCATATTGCTGTCCCTGCCTCCTGTCACACTACCTGGAGTCTACCTGGAGAGAATTCCAGGGATCAACGCCCCCACGGCCCGGTCTGTGACCAGGCCTCCTGTTGGACCAGAGCCTGATCAACCAGCCTGTTACTGCTGGCCGCACGCAGTCCAACGTACGAACCACAGCCCGGCTGATCAGGTACCGACTTTAGGTGCCTGTCCAGTGCCTGCTTGAAGACAGCCAGGGGTCTGTTGGTAATCCCCCTGATGTATGCTGGGAGGCAGTTGAACAATCTTGGGCCCCTGACACTTATTGTGTTGTCCCTCAACGTGCTAGTGGCACCCCTGCTCTTCATTGGGGGGATGTTACATCGCCTGCCGAGTCTTTTGCTTTCGTACGGAGTGATTTTTGTGTGCAAGTTTGGTACTAAGCCCTCGAGAATTTTCCATGTGTATATAATAATGTATCTCTCCCGCCTGCATTCTAGAGAGTACAGGTTTAGGAACTTCAAGCGTTCCCAGTAGTTGAGGTGGTTTATCGCACTTATGCGTGCGGTGAAGGTTCTCTGCACATTTTCAAGGTCAGCAATTTCACCCGCCTTGAAAGGTGCAGTTAGTGTGCAGCAATATTCCAGCCTAGATAGAACAAGCGATCTGTAAAGTGTCAACATGGGCTTGGCATCCCTGGTTTTGAAGGTTCTCATTATCCATCCTGTCATTTTTCGAGCAGATGCAATTGCGACTTTGTTATGGTCCTTGAAGGTGAGATCCTCTGACATGATCACTCCCAGGTCTTTGACATCAGTTTTTTCGCTCTATTGTGTGGTTGGAATTAGTTTTGTACTCCGATGAGATTTTAATTTCTTCACGTTTTCCGTATCTGAGTAATTGAAATTTCTAATCATTGAACTTCATATTGTTTTCTGCAGCCCATTTAAAGATTTGGTTTATGTCTGCTTGGAGTCTTGCAGTGTCTTCAACGGTGGACACTGTCATACAGATTCGGGTGTCATCTGCAAAGGAAGACACAGCACTGTGGCATATATCCCTGTCAATGTCTGATATGAGGATGAGGAATAGGATGGGAGCAAGTACTGTGCCTTGTGGAACAGAGCTTCTCACAGTAGCTGCCTCAGACTTTACTCTGTTGACTACTACTCTTTGTGTTCTACATGTTAGGAAATTATAGATCCATCTACCAACTTTTCCTGTTATTCCTTTATCACGCATTTTGTGTGCTATTACACCATGGTCACACTTGTCAAAGGCTTTTGCAAAATCTGTGTATATAACATCTGCATTCTGTTTATCTTCTAGAGCATCCAGGACCTTGTCGTAGTGGTCCAGTAGTTGGGACAGACAGGAGCGGCCTGCTCTAAACCCATGCTGTCCTGGGTTGTGCAATTGATGGGTATCAAGATGGGTGGCGATCTTGCTTCTTAGAACCCTTTCAAAGATTTTTATGATATGGGACGTTAGCGCAATTGGTCTGTAGTTCTTTGCTATTGCTTTACTGCCCCCTTTGTGGAGCGGGGCTATGTCTGTTGTTTTTAGTAGCTGCGGAACGATCCCAGTGTCCATGCTCCTCTCCATAGGATGTTAAAAGCATGTGATAGGGGCTTCTTGCAGTTCTTGATGAACACGGAGTTCCATGAGTCTGGGCCTGGAGCGGAGTGCATGGGCATGTCATTTATTGCCTTTTCGAAGTCATTTGGTGTCGTGGTGATGTCAGAAAGGCATGCGTCTGTCAAGTTCTGTGGCACTCTCATAAAAAATCATTTAGGTTTTCGATTTTCAGTCTGGTTAGTGGCTGCTAAAGACTGAGTCATACTGGGATTTAAGTAACTAACTCATTTCCTTGCTGTCATCTGTGTAGGACCCATCCCGTTTAAGTAGGGGCCCAATACTGGTTGTTGTTCTCGACTTTGATTTTGCATAGGAAAAGAAATACTTAGGGTTTCTTTCAATTTCATTTATGGCTTTTAGTTCTTCCCGTGTCTCTTGATTCCTGTAAGATTCCTTTAGTTTTATTTCGATGTTTGCTATTTCTCTGACTAGTGTCTCCCTACGTATTTCAGAGATATTGGCCTCCTGTAGCCGCTCCGTTATTCTTTGCCTTCGCCTGTATAGGGAGCGCCTCTCTTTCTAGTTTGCATCTTCTCCTCCTTTTCCTTAAGGGAATTTGCCTTGAGCAAACCTCAAGTACCACAGAGTTAATTTGTTCTAGACATAGGTTGGGATCTGTGATGCTTAGGCAATCTTCCCAGTTTATATCATTCAGGACTTGGTTTACTTGGTCCCACCTTATGTTTTTGTTATTGAAGTTGAATTTGGAGAAAGCTCCTCACGGCTGATCACATTTTGTTGATCTGGGGTCCCCCATGCATGTCTGGACCTCTATTATGTTGTGATCTGAGTATATTGTTTTGATATGATGACATTTCGTATCAGATCATCATTGTTGGTGAAGATGAGGTCCAGCGTATTCTCTAATCTTGTGGGCTCTACTATTTGCTGGTTTAAGGTGAACTTGGTGCAGAGATTTAAAAGTTCATGCATGTGTGAATTTTCATCTGAACTGCCTCCTGGTGTTATCTCTGCTACCACTCTGCAGCAATATGTCCATAAGAACCACAGAGTCTGCATGTCTGTCTTTGACCTGCGTAGGTCACATAAAATTGAGTTCTAAACTCTTCCAAGACCACAAAAGACGGTATGGCCCACCTCAGGGTCATCTTGAGGGTGAAGGAACCCTCCGGGACTCCCTCATAGATTCCGTCAGTCCATCGTCCCATCGTTGCATAGTGGATAACGCCATAGTCCTTGAAAACATGCCGGATGTCTTGCTCATCCGCTTTGAATGGTAAATTACGGACTTTGACATATGTGTAGTGCTTAGAAACATCTTTGAGTTTCACTTCCAAGGTAGCATTGATAGGCATGCATACTTCCTCATATTTCTACACCAACCTCTCATAAACTCCGGTGGACGACAGCTTCACGAAGATTCTTGTACTCCCATTAAGCGCAATCCCATAGATTTCTTCATTATCTAATCCATAAGCGTCTCGTAGATCGGTGGGCAAGATAACAGCTGCCGTCGAAGGGTACACAGCCCCTTTTACCAACTCAACACATACAGTGTTTATCCTCCGTCTGAACGGCGTCGCCATTTTTAAGTGAAAATATCCAAGTTCTCTGTTGTCACCACCAGAGGCCAGCACCAGACAACCTGCTGCGGCAGAGCTGGGCGACGAATGATATCCGGGGTGTAGAGTAGTAAAGACCGAGATTATCTCTCGGCTGGGCAAATGGCTGTAACAAGGTTAATGATCTTGTTGACTTATCTGTGTCAAATATGCCAACCTTTGGAACCTGAACAGTTCGAACCATTCAGACCGTACTGATTGTGAGTTAAAAGTTCACTAAATATGAGTGGAAGTATGAACGAGTGGTGGAGGGAGTATGAATGGTAGAATGGCTGTTCTGAAATGTGTGTGTGAGTCGTTACCTTCACCTTCCCCTTTTCTCCACCCACTGGGAGGTAACAAGTGACCCTTGCTGACGAAGGAATGTAAGGATGGAATTCCACTCTTGCTTATCTGTTAAATGTTGGGCTTTCAATTTATTTGTTTGGAAGATTTTCTAATTTTTAATTTTTAACCGGCCTTGACTTTACTATTACTATGTTAACGTAATTTTCATTTCTCACCATTTAAAGGCCTTTAGCCTATCATATGTGTGTCTGCTTGTCCGGTTTGTAATTTTGTTGTTTATCCCGGCCTTGCTGTGCAGATTGGGTCACCCTACATGAAGCGAGACAAGGAGGGTAGCATAGATCTTGCATAGATCAGACTTTAACTAGCATCTGTACCTAACTGGTCCCATTCCGCTCGTAGCTGACACGCAATCTTCATACTATCCTAGAGTCGTTCACCACTCGTCATCACACCAAAATTTCATTGTGGTTCACGACTGGTGATTCTACTGCTTCTGAAGGGTTGTCAGAGGATCCCAGTATCTCGGTTCTTCAGACTCTCTACTAATGTTGGGGTCATTCTCTATTTTCTTAGAGTGTCAGTCACGTCCACCAGTGACCCTCCCCCAGACATCAACAGTCTAAGCGTTCCAAACCACGATTCAGAGCTACGTGCCCAGAACATCCGCACGACACCGCTATATTCATAATTAATTGTGTACATATTAGCTGTCATTAATTATATATATATATTTCATTTTTCATTCTTTGCTTCAGGTTGGATTATTTTCATGTTTAAATGTTTTATATTTTATAAATGTTCTACATATTATTAATATTATTGATTTTTCTATCTTTTAAGCTCCATAAGGAGGAATTGGCCTTATCAAATACTCTTTGAGGGTCTGATAGGGCTGTTGAACTTTCCCACTGATCGACTACCACTTTGCCGGAAATACGCCTGGTCACAGACCGGGCCGCAGGGGCGTTGACCCCTGGAACTCTCTCCAGGTAAACTCAGTGTAAACTGGAGCAGCAAGGCAGAAAGTCACTACCATACAAAGGGTCTGTGGATCAAGCATAAGCCAGTCGCAGAGATGGGAATTGTTAGCAGAAAGTCACCCGAGTGATAACTCACCATGACTCTTGTCGGTTTAGCGCTTTATTTGATAACTCACTGCTAAATGGTAAGCTCTCTTTAGCAGAACATGAACCTGCCAACACAAATGCAGCTGTCGTCTCAATGATAGAGCTCTCCTGATTGGATTCTTTGTGAGCTGAATTTTCAGATGGTCTTGTCTGCACTGAAAGGATGTCCAAGATGCTGGTGTCACTGGTATAACTGATGCAACTCCTGCTCGACTGTATGTATCTTTCGCTAGAATTTCTTTCGCCAGCTCGTTGAATTTGTTAGAGGAGGATAAATAGGTCGACAGGGCAATCTGCGAATCTAACTAGAAGTGTGTCTTGTCTAGTGTGACTCGTCTAGTGAAAGGTTTAAATGCTATTTTGCTGGTACAGACTTTAAGGAGGAAGTCGTAATCTTCCAGTTTGGGGCTGACAAAGGACGGAGAGCTTCATAAAAAAATTCGGTAACTAATGGCAGGATAGGCACATGGGTAGAAGGTATCCTGAATATCAGTGTCACTGATCCTAGTTTCCATCTGATTGAGCTCAAAGTTTTTTTCCCATATCTCATAGATAACATTAGATCCAAGTGAGGCTCCAAGCAGAATGCAGTTAGTGGGATCAACGACTCTGACTCAATGCAAAGCAACTGTGACTTGTTCGATAGTGTTTGTTGGATATCAAGTTCCTATTTCAAATTGTTTGAGGAGATGCCCGCAAGTGTACCATCATCAAAGAAATAGATACTGAGCTCGCTGGTCAGGTTCTAGTTGACCTTCATATTCAGGCAGGAAATAAGATGATAAAGATGGTCTCCCTGCTTGACACCTTCATGCGAGTCATTTTTCATATTCTCCAAATAGACGTTTAGTCTGTTGGAATATTGAATAAGTGGCTAAAGATCAGAAAAATGATCATGAGCAGCTTTGAGTACATCCCTTTTGACTGAGTTGAAAGCATTTACAAGTTCAGTTTGATCAGGAATTTCTAGTATATGAAGTTTGTGATGTCTGCAAGGGTATGGGTGGCGGCTTCACAACCTTGTGGTATCCCAAACCCCAGCTGCCTTGATCTTAGTATGGCAGCTGCATCATGGCTCGCTGCTCTCTAACTGCTGCCCTAGCAACAAGGTGGTAAAGGTAGTTGCCAATGGCGATGGGTCTTATTCCTCTATCCGTTTGTTTAGTTCATGTAGGAATGCGCCAAGAGAATGAGGCCTGACGGTCTCAGGAACACCACCAGCGAGACAGATGTTGGCAAATCTTGTGAGCTCTGACAGGAATGTTCTGCATCATCTCCAACTGCTGAGCTTTGTATTTGTTTGATGTGTTGTGGCCTTAATCCGTGAAACGACAAGCAGAGCAAGAAGGAAAATGACATAGTCAGCATTGTATACTTATTGTTCTTGGACAGTCATTGGTTTTACTCAAGTGGTGTCATCGTGAGGATCATTGTAGGACCTCGGCTGTGGTGGAGTCTCTGGGCACAGTTGTTTCATTGCTGTCCGCAGTATTCCATTCCTTTACCTTTTGCTGATTTGTCCTTTCATTTTGAGACATCGGTAAAAATTTGGTTTTATATCCCAAGTGTGTTTTTGCATCATAAGGAAGGGAATTCATTTTCCCACCCCAATGAGAAATGATGCTACAGACATGAGTATTTTAATGGGTCCTCTTAATGGGGGTGGGGCTCCTTCCCGGGGAAGGGCTCTTGGTCTGAGGAATTAGACTTTTTTCTCCTTCCCAGACCGAACCTAATTTCCCCCCAAATCCCCCCTTCCCCATCTCATCCTCCCCCTCCCCCTTTCTCTTTCCTCCCCCCCTTTCCCCCCCTCTGTTTCCCCCTCCCGTTTGAAGCCTCTGGGTCCTCCCCTCTGGCATTACGGTTTCTGGTAGGGAAGTGTGCCAGGGTTTATCCCTTCCATGGGGGTTTCCCCGGGGGGTGTAGTTTGCCGTGGAATCTGGATCTGGAGGCATCCTGCTCTCTTCTTTGGGTTTCCAGGAGGTGGAGCGAGGTGTCCTGGGTGACAGGTGTATCTCTAGGGCTGCCTGTCGGTTTTGGGAGGTGGCAGCCGAAAAAGGTATTCTTTGTGGCGTGTACGAATCCCCTTTTTGTAGGCCGAGGTGGCTCAGTGGATGTGAGGTTGCTATCTCAGAGCATTGGTTTACTGGTGTGAAGGATAGGGTATGGTACGGGTTCCCACCTGCACTGCTGGCGGTCTCGAGGTCCTCTTGGGGAGTGGGGAGAACTTACGGTCCCTTTTTGCCTTCTAGTAACTGTCCCTCCGTTGTCCCCCGTTTTTTTTTTTCCTTGTTTCTTTTTTTTTTTTTAAAACAATAAGAATGAAGTACCAAAACCATTGGGCCATTTTCTAACTTTTTCCCCCACCTCCTGCTAATGACACTTTGTCACCTGCTCTAGGTGCCAAGGCTCCGTCCATTTCTTCTAGGGCTTCTGCCTCTTGCATTCTTTAACTATGCCCCTTCCCCCCCATACATTGCAATGGTTTTCAGATCCCCCCCTGCCCCAAATCGGGGACCACGGTCCTTCCTAAACGTTCCAGACCATTTGCGC
>WNWK01052564.1:0-12144 GCA_009830355.1 Cherax destructor
GCTTGCGGGAGCACCATCGCTAGCAGCCCGAGGGAGAGCAGCCCTGGGGATGTCAAGCCCTGGGGAAGCTAGTTTGATTCAGATCCCAGGTGGACCCAATTTGAGAGATCCCGGGCCCCCCGTCCCGGGCGCTGCTGGCCGCTCCCAGGGGCCCCCCCCGGGCCCAAACATCCACCGTGCGCACGGATGCCAAGCCTGAGGAACCAACCCCCTGGGACACCTGACACCCGTGGTCGAAACCACGGCGCTGTCCCTGCGAAACCCCCCGATCCCCCCACCCCCCCCATCGCCACGCTGGGAGGGGGGGTGAGGCGGGGGGGGGTTAGAGGGTCACTGTTCACCAAACACTGGGCAGCCCCCCCCGCCCCCCCCCCCCCGGCAGGCGGGGGGGGAGGAGGCACTTTTTGCCCCCCCTGACGGGCACTCTCGCCCCCCTCAAAATTCCCTGTTTACGCTGAAACGAGCACTAGGTTCCTCTCGCGCTTTGGAATTTTCCCCCGACAATTCACACAGAGTCCTGTTCAGTCGGCCGGGTCAGCCTTTTTTATCAGGGACCCTTTTAAAATCCCGGGCTAGCCCCCAAACGCTCAGCCTCCCCATTGCTGTGCAGACGAGACTGCAATGATCTAATACGAAATGTCATTATATCAAAACAATATACTAAGATCACAACATGCATGGGGGGAGCCCCAGATCAACAAAATGTGATCAGCCCCGAGGGAGCTTTTCCAAATTCAACGTCAATAACAAAACATAAGGTGGGCCCCAAGTAAACCAAGTCCTAAATGATATAAACTGGAAGATTGCCTAACATCATGGATCCTAACCTATGTCTAGAACAAATTAACTCTGTGGTATTGAGGTTTGCTCAAGGCAAATTCCAAGGAAAGAAGGAGAAGATGCAAACTAGAAAGAGAAGGCACTCCCTATACAGGTGAAGGCAAAGAATAACGGAGCGGCTGGAGGCCAATATCTCTGAAATACGTAGGGAGACACTAGTCGGAGAAATAGCAAACATCAATTAAACTAAAGGAATCCACAGGAATCAAGAGACGTGGGAAGAACTAAAAGCCATAAATGAATTTAAAGAAACCCAAGTATTTCTTTTCCTATGCAAAATCAAAGTCGAGAACAACAACCAGTATTGGGCCCCTACTTAAACGGAATGGGTCCTACACAGATGACAGCAAGGAAATGAGTGAGTTCTTAAGTCCCAGTATGACTCAGTTTTTTGCGAGCCACTAACCAGACTGAAAATCGAAAACCTAAATGTTTTTTTTATGAGAGTGCCACAGAACTTGACAGATGCATGCCTTTCTGACATCACCACGACGCCAAATGACTTCGAAAGGCAATAAATGACATGCCCATGCCCCTCGGGTCCAGGCCCAGACTCATTTAACTCCGTGTTCATCAAGAACTGCAAGAAGCCCCTATCACATGCTTTTTAATATCCTATGGAGAGGGGGCATGGACACTGGGATCGTCTCGCGGGTACTAAAAACAACAGACATAGCCCCACCCACAAAGGCAGTAAAGCAATACAAAGAACTACAGACCAATTGCCTAACGTCCCATATCATAAAAACCCTTTTAAAGTGTTCTAAGAAGCAAGATCGCCACCCATCTTGGGTACCCATCAATTGCACAACCCAGGACAGCATGGGGTTTTGAGCAGGCCGCTCCCCGTCTGTCCCAACTACTGGACCACTATGACAAGGTCCTGGATGCTCTAGAAGATAAACAGAATGCAGATGTTATATACAAGATTTTGCAAAAGCCTTTGACAAGTGTGACCATGGTGTAATAGCACACAAAATGCGTGATAAAGGAATAACGGGAAAAATTGGTAGATGGATCTAAAATTTCCTAACATGTAGAACACAAAGAGTAGTAGTCAACAGAGTAAAGTCTGAGGCAGCTACTGTGGCTGTGTTCCAAAAGCACGTACTTGCTCCCATCCTATTCCTCATCCTCATATCAGACATTACAGGGATATAAGCCACAGTGCTGTGTCTTCCCTTTTGCAGATGACACCCAATCTGTATGACAGTGTCCACCGTTGAAGACACTGCAAGACTCCAAGCAGACATTTTAAACCCAAAATTTTAAAATGGGCTCCCGAAAACAAATTAAAAAGGGAAAAAAATTTAAGACCTGGGAGTGATCATGTCAGAGGATCTCACCTTCAAGGGCCAAAACAAAGTACAATTCTCTGCTCGAAAAATGACGGGGTGGATAATGAGAACCTTCAAAACCGGGATGCCAACCCCCTGTTGACCTTTCAGATCCCTTTTTTATCTAGGCTGGAATATTCCTTTCAACTGCACCTTTCAAAGGCGGGTGGAATTTGACCGAAAATGTGCAGAAACCCTTTACCGGGCATAATGGATAAACCACCTCATTACTGGGAACGCAAGTTCTTAAACCTGTTCTAGAATGCGGGCGGGAGAATACATTATTATATACACATGGAAAATCCCCGAGGGCTTAGTACCAAACTTACAAAAAATCACTCCTACGAAAGCAAAAAACTCGGCAGGTGATTAACATCCCCCAATGAAGAGCAGGGGTTTCCACTAGCACGTTGAGGACAACACAATAAAATGTCAGGGGCCCAAGATTGTTCAACTGCCTCCCAGCATACATCAGGGATTACCAACAAACCCCTGGCCTCTTCAAGCAGGCACTGGACGGGGACCTAAAGTCGGTACCTGACCAGCTAGGCTGTGGTTGATACGTTGGACTTCATGCGGCCAGCAGTAACAGCCTGGTTGATCAGATCTGGTCCAACATGAGGCCTGGTCAGAGACCGGGCCGCAGGGGCTTGACCCCTGGAATTCTTTCCAGGTAAACTCCAGGAATAATGTGAAACTGGCACCCTCAGTGGTCAATAATGACTCTGTGGGACCAATAGAAGTATTAATAAGCAGCACTATTATGCAGCCTTTGTGCAGGGAAATGACGAAGAGATGCGTGTCACTCTTCTCAACACGGGTGCAAGCCATGTAATTTATAGCCGGCTTCCTCGCAGTAATGAATGACTGGAGGAAGCCATAAATCAGACACTGTGTTTCTTACGCATGAAACGTCACCCCAGAGTAAATATTCTTCTATAGTGGATGTTGTTGAACCAGTACATACATTGTGGGAACTGGACAGTATTGGGATTAATGTAAATGAAGAAAGTCCAAATGATTCCTTCACTCAGGAACAATACCTGAAGGATGTTAAATTTGAGTCTGGACAATACTGGGTGCGACTCCCATGGAGCGATCCATCCGGAATCACCTACTAATTACCGGATGGCGTATGGACAATTAAAGGCCCAGCTCCACGAATTGAGTAAGACACCAGAATTGCTGACTGCTTATAATAGATCATTAAGGAACAGTTAATTAACCAGTTCATGAGGAGGTACCCCTGAGCAAGGCAATATTCATGGCCACTACTACCTCATCACGGGTGAAGGGATTCAAAACCACTCCTTTGAGGATCGTGTTTAATTTAGTGCCGGGGTAATAAAAATGTACCTAGTTTGAATGATTGTTTAATGACAGGTCCGTCGCTGACGGAGAAATTTGGAGATGTGTTATTGAATTTCAGAGTTAATGATTATGCCTTACGGCAGACATAAGTAAAGCTTTCCTGAGAGTGGGATTACAAGAAACAGATCGGGATTACACAAGATTTCTGTGGCCAGAGGATCCTAGCAATCCCACTTTGTCCGCTGAAAACATTCAGATTCAGAAGTTCTTATTTGGGGCTACTTCTAGCCCGTTCTTACTTCAGGCGACGATAAATGCGCATCTTAAAGTACAGGTGGTCCACTGAGTGAAATAATGAGTAAACAATTCTATGTGGACAATTTCCTGGGTGTGACGTCAACTGAAGAGGAACTAATGAAGATATATGAAGGGGCTAATGACATAATGCAAGGGTGCAAATATACCTCTCAGGGAGTGGAACAGTAATTCCTCCAGGTTAAAGGATACACAAATACATTTACATAGATTATCATACATAGCAGCATAAGTGTAAATTAGATTAGATTAGATTTTGCCACCGAAGTGGCTGGTTTTTGTGCACCCCATATCCATCCTGTGGACGTAGCGCAAGAGCATATGGATACACAAAAGGCCTAGGCACTAGGCCCCAAAGGGGTTAACAATTGTACATTTGGGTTTATATCTAATTTCAATTATCTTTTACACGCAAATTTAGGAAATTTGCTTAGTACAACTGGTATCTTATTTCATGAATAAGATATCTTGACATGTCCCATAGGTTATTATACTGTCTATCTCTATATTCCTCAATAAGTGCACAATTAAGCACATAGTGTTCAAGACAGTGACCATATGCCTGATCACATAATTTGCACTTAGTTTGATCATCATCTGTGTCTCCCAAACTGTCAAGTACCTGTAGCCAAGCCTAAGCCTGGCCACTACAACATCAGTCAGTCTGTTCACATTGCAAGTTGCTCACAAACATGCCCATCTGTGCTCGCATATATGACACAGATAGGCACGTTCATGAAAATTTGGATTTATATCTACAGTTCACTTATCTGTTACAAGCAAATTTAGGAAATTTGCTTAGTATAATGGTATCCTACCTTCACTAATAAGATATCTTGACATGTCACATAGGTTATTATACTGTCTATCTCTATATTCCTCAGTAAGTGGACAATTCAGCACATAGTGTTCAAGACAGTGACCATATGCCTGATCACATAATTTGCATTTAGTTTGATCATCATCTGTGTATCTCCCAAACTGTCAGAAGTACCTGTAAGCCGAAGCCTGGCCACTACAACATCAGTCAGTCTGTTACATTGCAAGTTGCTCCATAAACATACTTATCTACGTTCATGTTATCATAGTGGGTTATAGATCTACTCAGGCTTCTAACTGCATTCCTATAGCTATCATTTTCATTTTTATTTCTCTCCTAATATTATTCCTAATGCTAGACACAGATATACCAAAGTTATATTCTACATTCTCCTTATGGGTGCTCTTCTTGGCTAACATATCAACTTTATCATGAAGGAGTAATCCAATGTGTGACGGAATCCATAGCAAATGTACATTAATTCGTTTGTCCCGATTTTTGAGTATCTATACCTGGCTTTTCCAATGAGCATGCTGTTAGAGTCATTATATGAGTCAAGAGCCTCAATGATGACATTACTTTACAGATCATCAAAGATCAAATAAACGTAAATGTACCAGTGACAGATATAAAAGAAGCACGATTACTAGGTTCCCATGGTAGAAAAAGTGTTATGCTTAGATTCACCACACATGACGGGAAAACAGATCTAATTAGATCATCTATTAAAGCCAGGAAACAAGTATTCATTAATGAGTGTCTGACCAAAAACGTCAGAACCTCTGGTATAGAATCAGAAGACTTAAGCGAGAGAATAATGATAAAATCCACCTGTTTCACCCGGGATGGAAAAATTCTGAGTGAAAAAACAAGTGTAGGTCAGTTGTATACTATCACAATGAGAATGAACTATCAAGATTCCTTAGGGATGCAAATATAACAGAGACTGTATAAACACAATGTCCAATACCAAACCCTACGTATAGTGTAGTGTATGTTTGCCCATCTACCTCATTTAAGTATTTGTCTATCCTCTGATGAATATTTTTGACAAATAGTTTTACTTTTATTTTTAAATACATACAATTTTTACTTGTGCCCATTTTTCAACCCACATACCTATATATTTTTATCAGCTTACTTGCTTAGAATTTATAATTACTATTAATCACCTTATTTGCTAAAAATTGTACTTATCTTTTAATATTTTTAATACTAATAAATTTTACTTTTGTACACTTTTATACACTTTAGCACTTATTTCTCTTTTAATAATTAACTTTGATTTTCATTATATTGCCTTTAATAAATTCTATAATCACAACTAGTGCAATACTGAATCTTAATATTTGTTCCATTATAACTTAATACTAATCATAGTAACTTTCCAACCAGTTCTATTAGCTAGTTAAATAATAAATCAATTACACTGTAAAGATATATCCTAAACCTCTGTGACTTCTATTCAAAAGTGTGTTAATCCAATTAGCTAGAAAAATCAATTGATCAGATATCATATCTTTAAGTTTAGCATTATTCATTGTTCTTAAGTCTTTAGAATCACACTATATATAAACTTTTGTTTAATTAATTAACTAACTCAGGTGCTAACTCAGGTGCTATAGTTTTAGATTCTTATTAGCTGTAAATTGACTACCTTAGCTCATTTTTTCATTTTTGTAAACATATTCAACGTACTAACTCACGTGCCAAGAAATCCTTTTGCATTGTCCTATTCTTAGGTCTACTTGTGTTGTTCTAATTTTAAGTTTAATTATAGAATCACACTAAATCTTATGATTCCAAACATTGATCCTGAAATCAACCTTCTATTAAATGACTTACATGAACCTAACAACAATTGTCATTACTACACAGCAGAACAGGCTAAAACACTACTCAAATCCAACAATAACATAACTATCTTTAATTACAATGTCAGATCTTTAAGCAAACATTTTGATGACCTCACTGCATTATTAAACTCACTTCAGGCCAGTATGTCCATCATTGCTCTCACTGAAACATGGTTAAAGCCTCATACTACAGATATCTATGCCATTCCTGGTTACACAGCCATACACAATTGTCGGCCAGACCAACAAGGAGGTGGCACAGCTATGTTCTACTCAGACCAGCTTGAATGAATTAACAATACTTGCACAAGAGATGAACATGGAGAATATATAATAGCTAAATTTAAATCCAAATATCTACAAAAACCTCTCACAGTTATAAACATCTATAGATTACCACAGTCAAACATTCAGCAATTTAGTGAAAAATTAGGAAGTATGATTACTGATGTACACATGAACAAAGACCACTTAATCCTCACAGGCGACTTCAATATAAACCTCCTACAAGATCAGGACCCATTAGTAACTGAATTCACAAACACTATGAGCAACTGCTTGCTGCTCCCGACAATAACAAAACCTACGAGAATCTCTGAGACCTGTGCCTCTCTATTAGATCATATCTGGACTAGCACCATATCCCCATTAAAATCAGGCATAATCACAGACAATACCACTGACCACTATCCAACCTTTCTCATAACAAATCTCGGAAAATTACCACTAGAGGCTACTAAAGTTACCTTCAGACTACATAATGAGACAGCTATAAATAGCTTTATAACAGCTATGACAAACATTGACTGGCAAACAGAAATAGACAACTTCCCAGATACTGACTTATGTATTAATAATTTTCTTAAAAAGACCCAATACCTCTATAATAAGCACTGCCCTAAAAAAACTAAACAAATCACAACTAAAAGATTAAATAGTCCCTGGCTAACCCCCAGCATACTCAAGTCCATTAATATAAAGCACCTATATGAAAAACAATACAGAATGGGACAAATATCAAGAGAACAAACAAAACGCTACTCATCAAACCTAACGAGTCTGATAAAAAGGTCAAAAAAACTGTACTATGAGAACAGATTACATAACTTAAAAGGTGATATAAAAAAGACCTGGAAAACCCTATCTGAAATTCTAGGAACAAAAAGATATCCACAAACAGAACAATCAAGCTAACAAAACCAGATGAACCCCTACTCCCACCTATTGAAACAGCAAACAAACTCAATGATTTCTTCTCCACCATAGGTAAAAAGCTGGCAAGCAAACCAAGTTCTAATACTCCACCTAACGACTATCTCACGGCACCTATCCGAACACACTATTCCTAGCCCAACCAACCCAATAGAAGTTTCACTTATAATCAACACATTAAAAAACAAAGCAGGTGACCTAAATAACTTACCACCTTATATATACAAAAAAGCCTCTCAAGTTCTCTCACCAATTATTGCAACACTTTTTAACAAATCCATTGAATCCTCTACCTTCCCATCAATACTCAAAATAGCGAGGGTCACCCCAATACATAAGGGAGGAGATCAAGCAGACCTGAATAACTACAGGCCGATATCTAACTACCCTTCTCTCCAAAATCTTTGAAAAATTAATTCATAGACAAATATATTCCTACCTCACCTCCAACAACGTACTCAACCACTGTCAATTTGGATTCAGGCCTAATAAAAATACAAATGATGCCATTATACACATGTTAGAAATAATTTACACCGCCCTTGAGAAAAAAGAAATCCCAGTGGGAATCTTCATTGATTTACGTAAAGCTTTTGATACAGTTGACCATGATCTGTTACACTTAAAATTATCGCACTATGGTATAAGAGGACACTCCCTAAACTACCTAAAATCATACATTAGCAACAGAAACCAATATGTGTACACTAATGGAGCTAGCTCCACCGCGCAAACTATTACCGTAGGTGTCCCACAGGGAAGTGTTCTTGGCCCACTACTCTTTCTCATTTACATTAACGACCTACCAAATGCATCTCAACTACTCAAACCCATACTTTTTGCAGATGACACTACATACGTTATCTCTCACCCAAGCCCAGACACACTAGTCAACACTGCAAATACTGAATTGCAGAAAATATCTACCTGGATGATGATCAACAAACTTACTCTCAATATTGATAAAACCTATTTTATCCAGTTTGGGAACAGAGCTACAAACGCACCACTTAACATAATGATAAACGGGAAAATTCTTAGGAATCCATCTTGACAGTGGCCTCAAATTTCAGACACATATACAACAAATCTCCAAGAAAGTCTCAAAGACCGTGGGAATACTATCCAAGATACGGTACTATGTTCTACAACCAGCTCTCCTTACCCTATATCACTCACTCATTTACCCCTACCTCACCTATGGAATCTGCGCATGGGGCTCTACATCAATAACTCATCTCAGACCACTAATAACACAACAAAAGGCAGCAGTTAGAATGATAACAAATTCTCACTCCAGGCAACATACTCCACCAATATTCAAAAACCTAAACTTACTCACCATACAAGACATCCATACTTTTTACTGTGCCTATTACATACATAGAACACTCTATGCAAATATTAACCCACCACTTAAACTTCTCCTTACCAATTTTAACAGGACACATGACCATAACACTAGACACAGATCACTCCTCGATGTTTCCCGTGTCCATCTAACACTATGTAAAAACTCAATGCATATAAAAGGCACGAAAATTTGGAATTCATTACCTGTCATTGCCAAAGAAACCCTACCTGTACCCCAATTCAAAACGATGCTAAAAAACCACCTTCTCACCCAAAGCTAATTGCTCAATACCAAACATTTCCAGCAAAGTAGAATAATCACTTAACGTAAAAACCTGACTAATCAATTGAATGTAAAACCTGTTATGAATATTACATACTTAGCTAATTATTTCCACAACACTTACATTATAATGACCACGTAAACTAATTGCAATGCAATTAATTGTTTTAAATTGTTATCTCACTCAATTAGTTGCATTGCTACAATAAAATGCTACAATTAATTGATATGTTCAACTTATATTCAAACTTTATAACTTAGATATGCAACTTTACTTATTTTATAAATTATCAACCATAACTTTTTATTATTTTATTATTATTATTGCTTTAATTTGTTTAATCTGATTTAATTAATTTTATAATGAAGACAAAAGTACAAAACTATGTTTAAAAAATGTCATGTCTAAACTATGTTCAAATTTCATAGCTTAAATACTCACCTATACTCATTGTAAACTATTTACAAAAATTCTTACAATTTAGTATTAAGTTAATTTTAAGTCTGCCCAAAATGCCCTGCATATTAGGGGCTTTTGGCATGTACACCTCATGTAATCTCAATAACCAAATAAAATTCTTTGTATCATGTCCAAATAAACTATATTATTATTATTATTATTATTATTATTATTATTATTATTATTATTATTATTATTATTATTATTATTATTATTATTATTATTATAATGATGATAGAGTCAAGCTCAGTGTCATAAGTTAGCTTTAGTGCCATTAGGATTGCAAACAATTCAGTTTGAAGTGTAGACGCCCAGTTGTTAATTATTATGCCTAATTCAAAAAAATTATTATTGTTCATAACTAGGGAGGTGGCAACCAGAGCAGATGCAGCCCTGCCAGAAGACTCCTGTTTAGATCCATCAGTGTATATAACTTGAGATAACTTATTACTGCCAGCTAGGTGAGAAATTTCTTCTTGAGCAGTTGCTTTAACAAGTGATTTAAGGAAGGGATTACTAGCAATGAGCTTCTTGGGAGGGACTTGCAGGTATGTGATATTAAATGAACAAATCTTCCATGGAGGGGTGAAATGTTCTTGTTGCCTACAGTGATATAATTCATGCAGGTTGTAAAACTTAATGTAATTGCATGTTTTCACAATCCATTTAGATCTGTGAGTAGTATTTACTTCTAGACATTTAGTAAGATTCATTGTGACAGTGTCTGGTTCATTTCTTAACATTCTAATACCAAGTACAGTGTTAATCTCAACAATCCTATCACTGATACTAGTAATACCAAGCTCCTTCCTCATATTAAGAACCTTTGTAGATTTGGGACAGCCAATAATTATTCTGATAGCTTCATTTTGCATTAACTCCAAGGGTCGGAGAGAACTTTCTCGAGCTAATATCAACATGGGAGCAGCATAATCAATTAAGGACCTAATATAGGCTATGTACATCATTCTCGCGATTCTCACATTAGCACCATAGTTGGGGTTGTAGCCAGCAACAGCTTTAAGAGCATTTAATCTATCTTTGCATTTTTTATTTAGTTGTGGTATAGTAGATTTGGTAAAGGGTACATCTACACCAAGATATCTGTAAGTTTTAACGTAGCTAATGTTTTCACCCTGCAAATAGATGGGTGGGGGATGTCGTTTGCTTGTTAATATCTTTGTTTTAGAGAAAGATATTACGAGGCCTAGTCGATTACAAATTGCTTGAACTTCATTAAGAACGGTACTCATCTTTTTATGCCCTGTTGTATGGATCATGATGTCATCAGCATAGCTTATAGCTATATGTTTAGGTGAGGCAGGTAGAGCATTTAGGAGCATTAATCAGAATATTAAATAGCATGGGACTGAGAACTCCTCTCTGCGGTGTACGTAGGGACATTTCTTTAGACTCGCTTATAAAGCCTTGGTAGAGGACAGAGGATACTCTGTTTGACAGGTATCCTATTATCCAGCAGAGTAGGCTACCACCAATATTCATTTTGGCTAGTTCATGTAGTATAACAGTTCTGTTCGCGATATCAAATGCAGATTTTAGATCAAGAAATGTGGTAAAACTAGTAGAGGTGTGTGAGGTGAGAAAGGTGGAGATACAATTCTGCACACTCTTACCTTTCATGAACCCATAGAGGAAGGGGGAGAGTTGGTGTCTGATTCTATAGTACAGTCTGTTAAGTATCATTCTTTCAAAAATTTTACAAAGACAGCTAGTTAAGGAGATCGGTCTAAATGTATCAGGTTGTTGGGGCTTAGGGATAGGCAATGAGACTATTGGTCCAGGAAGTAGGAAGAACTCCCTCAATGTAACTGGTATTATACAGTGCCAACAAAGGATTATTAGGCACGTGCCTTAAAGTTCTGAGAATATCATAGGTTATACCATCCTCTCCAGGAGCAGTTGATCGACCTTTAGTTAATGCGTTATCTAATTCATACTCTGTGAAGAGGCAATCACTCTCATCAATATTTTGGCTCATAAAATTAATCAGTTCCAACATTTCTTCAGAAGCACTCTCTAAGTTTTCTCTAATATGAGATGGCAGGTTTTCATGCCTGGAGATTTTGGACCAGTCATTTATGAGGTCATTTGCTTTTTCAAGTGGAAAGGGATCAGCAACATTGCCAGTCTTTTTCCTGGTTATTTTATTTATACCTTTCCATGCCAGACTTAAAGGGGTAGACCTATTTAATCCACTAACGAATTGTTCCCATTCCTGTTGCCTAAGTTCTTGCATTCTATTTCTTGCATGTGTTAGTGCAGCTTGGAATGTTCTGAGAAGGTCTGGGGTTCTACACTCACGGTATGCTTTACCAATCCTCCTAGCTGCATGTGTT
>WNWK01052565.1:0-12143 GCA_009830355.1 Cherax destructor
AAAAATATGAAATATCTATAAAAATATTGATTTTATAGATTTTTAATGGGATTTTTTAAAATATGTAAATAATTATAAATATTAAAATGCTATAAAACTTGATTTTATTGCATTTTGACGATTTAAGGCATTTTCAAGGATTTTTGAAAAACTATTTTTTTAGATAAAATATACCTGATAAGCTTCTAAAGAAAATCATAAAATTTTGCTAATTTTCCCATAAATTTCAATTGCAGTAGAAATTCTATTTAAAGTTTGAAATCTAGTATTTTAGCTAAAAATGAGTTTTGCCAGAAAAGCACTCAAACCGCTCTAAAACGTCGAAATATGCAATAAAATCGATTTTAGCACATTTTCTGAGCTTTTAATGTTTCATGTATTTTTCGAAATAATATGAAATACTCTATAAAAATATTGATTTTATAGATTTTTAATGGGATTTTAAAAATATGTAAATAATTATAAATATTCAAAAATGCTATAAAACTTGATTTATTGCATTTTTGACGATTTAAGGCATTTTAAGGATTTTCTGAAAAACTATTTTTTAGATAAAATCCACCTATGAGTAAGCTTCCTAAAGAAAATCATAAAATTTTGCTAACTTTTCCCATAAATTTCAATTGCAGTAGAAATTCTATTTAAAAGTTTGAAAATCTAAGTATTTTAGCTAAAAATGAGTTTGCCAGAAAACACTCAAACCGCTCTAAAACGTCGAAATATGCAATAAAATACGATTTTAGCACATTTTCTGAGCTTTTAATGTTTCATGTATTTTTCGAAAATAATATGAAATATTCTATAAAAATATTGATTTTTATAGATTTTTAATGGGATTTTTAAAAATGTAAATAATTAATAAATATTAAAAATGCTATAAAACTTGATTTTATTGCATTTTTGACGATTAAGGCATTTTCAAGGATTTTCTGAAAAACTATATTTTTAGATAAAATCACCTGAGTAAGCTTCCTAAAAGAAAATCATAAAATTTTGCTAACTTTTCCCATAAATTTCAATTGCAGTAGAAATTCTATTTAAAAGTTTGAAAATCTAGTATTTTAGCTAAAAAATGAGTTTTGCCAGAAAACACTCAAACCGCTCTAAAACGTCGAAATATGCAATAAAATCGATTTTAGCACATTTTCTGAGCTTTTTAATGTTTCATGTATTTTCGAAAATAATATGAAATACTCTATAAAAATATTGATTTTTATAGATTTTAATGGGATTTTTAAAAATATGTAAATAATTAATAAATATTCAAAATGCTATAAAACTTGATTTTATTGCATTTTTGACGATTTAAAGCATTTTCAAGGATTTTCTGAAAACTATTTTTTAGATAAAATATACCTATAGTAAGCTTCCTAAAAGAAAATCATAAAATTTTGCTAACTTTTCCCATAAATTTCAATTGCAGTGAAATTCTATTTAAAAGTTGAAAATCTAATATTTAGCTAAAAATAGTTTTGCCAGAAAAGCACTCAAACCGCTCTAAAACGTCGAAATATGCAATAAAATACGATTTTAGCACATTTTTCTGAGCTTTTTAATGTTTCATGTATTTTTCGAAAATAATATGAAATACTCTATAAAAATATTGATTTTTATAGATTTTTAATGGGATTTTTTAAAAATATGTAAATAATTAATAAATATTCAAAAATGCTATAAAACTTGATTTTATTGCATTTTTTGACGATTTAAGGCATTTTCAAGGATTTTCTGAAAAACTATTTTTTTAGATAAAATCCACCTATTAGTAAGCTTCCTAAAAGAAAATCATAAAATTTTGCTAACTTTTCCCATAAATTTCAATTGCAGTAGAAATTCTATTTAAAACTTTGAAAATCTACGTATTTTAGCTAAAAAATTAGTTTTGTCAGAAAAGCACTCAAACCGCTCTAAAACGTCGAAATATGCTATAAAATGCAATTTTAGCCATTTTTCTGAGCTTTTTAATGTTTCATGTATTTTTGAAAATAATATGAAATATCTAAAAATATTGATTTTATAGATTTTTAATGGGATTTTTAAAAATATGTAAATAATTTATAAATATTCAAAAATGCTATAAAACGTTATTTTATTGCATTTTTTGACGATTTAAGGCATTTTCAAGGATTTTCTGAAAACTATTTTTTTAGATAAAATATACCTATGAGTAAGCTTCCTAAAAGAAAATCATAAAATTTTTGCTAACTTTTCCCATAAATTTCAATTGCAGTAGAAATTCTATTTAAAGTTGATAATCTAAGTATTTTAGCTAAAAAATGAGTTTTGCCAGAAAAGCACTCAAACCGCTCTAAAACGTCGAAATATGCAATAAAATCGATTTTAGCACATTTTCTGAGCTTTTAATGTTTCATGTATTTTCGAAAATAATATGAAATACTCTATAAAAATATTGATTTTATAGATTTTTAATGGATTTTTAAAAATATGTAAATAATTAATAAATATTAAAATGCTATAAAACTTGATTATTGCATTTTGACGATTTAAGGCATTTTCAAGGATTTTCTGAAAAACTATTTTTAGATAAAATCCACCTATAGTAAGCTTCCTAAAGAAAATCATAAAATTTTGCTAACTTTTCCCATAAATTTCAATTGCAGTAGAAATTTATTTAAAATTTGAAAATCTAGTATTTTAGCTAAAAAATGAGTTTTGCCAGAAAAGCACTCAAACCGCTCTAAAACGTCGAAATATGCAATAAAATCGATTTTAGCACATTTTTTTGAGCTTTTTAATGTTTCATGTATTTTTCGAAAATAATATGAAATATTCTATAAAAATATTGATTTTTATAGATTTTTAATGGGATTTTTAAAAATATGTAAATAATTAATAAATATTAAAAATGCTATAAAACTTGATTTTATTGCATTTTTGACGATTTAAGGCATTTTCAAGGATTTTCTGAAAAACTATTTTTAGATAAAATCACCTATGAGTAAGCTTCCTAAAAGAAAATCATAAAATTTTGCTACTTTTCCCATAAATTTCAATTGCAGTAGAAATTCTATTTAAAAGTTTGAATAATCTAGTATTTTAGCTAAAAATGAGTTTTGCCAGAAAAGCACTCAAACCGCTCTAAAACGTCGAAATATGCAATAAAATACGATTTTAGCACATTTTTCTGAGCTTTTTAATGTTTCATGTATTTTTCGAAAATAATATGAAATATTCTATAAAAATATTGATAAAAATGAGTTTTGCCAAAAAGCACTCAAACCCTCTAAACGTCGAATATGCAATAAAATAATTTTAGCACATTTTCTGAGCTTTTTAATGTTTCATGTATTTTTCGAAAATAATATGAAATATTTATAAAAATATTGATTTTTATAGATTTTTAATGGGATTTTAAAAATATGTAAATAATTAATAATATTAAAAATGCTATAAAACTTGATTTTATTGCATTTTTTGACGATTTAAGGATTTTCAAGGATTTTCTGAAAACTATTTTTAGATAAAATACACCTATGAGTAAGTTCCTAAAAGAAAATCATAAAATTTTGCTTACTTTTCCCATAAATTTCAATTGCAGTAGAAATTTTATTTAAAAGTGTATAATCTAGTATTTTAGCTAAAAATGAGTTTTGCCAGAAAACACTCAAACCGCTAAAACGTCGAAATATGCAATAAAATACGATTTTAGCAATTTTCTGAGCTTTTAATGTTTCATGTATTTTCGAAAATAATATGAAATATTCTATAAAAATATTGATTTATAGATTTTTAATGGGATTTTAAATATGTAAAATTATAAATATTAAAATGCTATAAACTTGATTTTATTGCATTTTGACGATTTAAGCATTTTCAAGGATTTTCTGAAAACTATTTTTTAGATAAAATACACCTATGAGTAGTTCTAAAGAAAATCATAAAATTTTGCTTACTTTTCCATAAATTTCAATTGCATAGAAATTTAAGTAAATCGTTGAAATATGCAAAAATAACCTTTTAGCACATTTTAGATTTTTAATGTTTCATGTATTTTGAAAATAATATGAATATTCTTAAAATATTGATTTTTATAGATTTTTAATGATTTTTAAAAATATGTAAATAATTAATAAATATAAAATGCTATAAACTTGATTTATTGCATTTTTGACGATTTAGGCATTTTCAGGATTTCTGAAAACTATTTTTAGATAAAATACACCTAGAGTAAGTTCCAAGAAAATCATAAAATTTTGCTTATTTTCCATAAATTTCAATTGCAGAAATTCTATTTAATGTGATAATCTAGTATTTTAGCTAAATGAGTTTTAAAAAGCACTCCTTAAAACGTCGAATATGCAATAAATACGATTTTGCACATTTTTTGAGCTTTAATGTTTCATGTATTTTCGAAAATAATATGAAATATTTATAAAATATTATTTTTATAGATTTTAATGGATTTAAAATATGTAAATAATATAATATTAAATGCTATAAACTTGATTTTATTGCATTTTGACATTTGATTTCAAGATTTTCTAAACTTTTTAGATAAAATACATAGATAAGTTCCTAAAGAAAATCATAAATTGTTACTTTTCCTAATTTGCATAATTATTTAAATTATAACTAGTATTTTAGCTAAAAGTTGCAAACCTAAATGCAAGACCAAACCGCTCTAAACGTGAAATATGCAATAAAATACATTTTAGCACATTTTTTGAGTTTTTAATGTTTCATGTATTTTTCGAAAATAATATGAAATATTCTATAAAATATTGATTTTTATAGATTTTTAATGGGATTTTTTAAAAATATGTAAATAATTAATAAATATTAAAAATGCTATAAAACTTGATTTTATTGCTTTTTGACGATTAAGGACATTTTCAAAGTTTTCTGAAAAACTATTTTTAGATAAAATACACCTATGAGTAAATTCCTAAAGAAAATCATAAAATTTTGCTTACTTTTCCCATAAATTTCAATTGCAGTAGAAATTTATTTAAAAGTGTGATAATCTAGTATTTTAGCTAAAAATGAGTTTTGCCAGAAAAGCACTCAAACCGCTCTAAAACGTCGAAATATGCAATAAATACGATTTTAGCATTTTTTTGAGCTTTTAATGTTTCATGTATTTTCGAAATAATATGAAATATTCTATAAAAATATTGATTTTATAGATTTTAATGGGATTTTAAAAATATGTAAATAATTAATAAATATAAAAAATGCTATAAACTTGATTTTATTGCATTTTGACATTAAGAGCATTTTCAAGGATTTTCTGAAAAACTATTTTTTAGATAAAATACACCTATGAGTAAGTTCCTAAAGAAAATCATAAAATTTTGCTTACTTTTCCCATAAATTTCAATTGCAGTAGAAATTTATTTAAAGTGTGATAATCTAGTATTTTAGCTAAAAATGAGTTTTGCCGAAAAGCACTCAAACCGCTCTAAAACGTCGAAATATGCAATAAAATACGATTTTAGCACATTTTCTGAGCTTTTTAATGTTTCATGTATTTTCGAAAATAATATGAATATTCTATAAAAATATTGATTTTTATAGATTTTTAATGGATTTTTAAAAATATGAATATTAATAAATATTAAAATGTTATAAACTTTATTCATTTTGATTTAAATTTTCAAGATTTTCTGAAACTATTTTAGATAAATCACCTATAGTAAGTCAAGAAAATCATAAATTTTGCTATTTTCTAATTTAATTGTAAAATTTATTAAAAATGTGATAATCAGTATTTAGCTAAAATGAGTTTCAAAAGCACTCAAACCCTTAAAACGTCGAAATATGAATAAAATTCGATTTTAGCAATTCGGTTTTAATGTTTCTTTTAAGGATTTTAAAAATATTAAATAATTATAAATATAAAAATGCTATAAAACTTGATTTATTGCATTTTTGACATTTAAGGCATTTTCAAGTTTCTGAAAAACTATTTTTAGATAAAAACACCTTGAGTAGCTTCCTAAGAAAATCAAAATTTTCTTACTTTTCCATAAATTTCAATTGGTAAAATTTATTTAAAGTTGATAATCTAAGTATTTTAGCTAAAATGGTTTTCAAAAAGCATAAACCGCTTAAACGTCGAAATATGCAATAAATACGATTTTACATTTCTGACTTTAATTTTCATGTATTTTCGAAAATAATGAAATATTCTATAAAATATTGATTTTTATAGATTTATGGATTTTAATGTTTCATGTATTTTTCGAAAATAATATGAAATATTCTATAAAAATATTGATTTTTTATAGATTTTTAATGGTATTTTTAAAAATATGTAAATAAATAATAAATAATAAAAAATGCTATAAAACTTGATTTTATTGCATTTTTTGACGATTTAAGGAATTTTCAAGGATTTTCTGAAAAACTATTTTTTTTAGATAAAATACACCTATGAGTAAGGTTCCTAAAAGAAAATCATAAAATTTTGCTTACTTTTCCCATAAATTTCAATTGCAGTAGAAATTTTATTTAAAAGTGTTATAATCTGAGTATTTTAGCTAAAAAATGAGTTTTGCCAGAAAAGCACTCAAACCGCTCTAAAACGTCGAAATATGCAATAAAATACGATTTTAGCACATTTTTCTGAGCTTTTTAATGTTTCATGTATTTTTCGAAAATAATATGAAATATTCTATAAAATATTGATTTTTATAGATTTTTAATGGGATTTTTTAAAAATATGTAAATAATTATTAAATATTAAATTTTTATTGATTTTATTGCATTTTTTTGACGATTTAAGGCATTTTCAAGGATTTTCTGAAAAACTATTTTTTTTAGGGAAAATACACCTATAAGTAAGGTTCCTAAAAGAAAATCATAAAATTTTGCTTACTTTTCTCATAAATTTCAATTGCAGTAGAAATTCTATTTAAAAGTGTGATAATCTAAGTATTTTAGCTAAAAAATGAGTTTTGCCAAAAAAGCACTCAAACCGCTGTAAAACGTCGAAATATGCAATAAAATACGATTTTAGCACATTTTTCTGAGCTTTTTAATGTTTCATGTATTTTTTCTAAAATAATATGAAATATTCTATAAAAATATTGATTTTTTATAGATTTTTAATGGTATTTTTAAAAATATGTAAATAAATAATAAATATTAAAAAATGCTATAAAACTTGATTTTATTGCATTTTTTGACGATTTAAGGAATTTTCAAGGATTTTCTGAAAAACTATTTTTTTTAGATAAAATACACCTATGAGTAAGGTTCCTAAAAGAAAATCATAAAATTTTGCTTACTTTTCCCATAAATTTCAATTGCAGTAGAAATTTTATTTAAAAGTGTGATAATCTGAGTATTTTAGCTAAAATGAGTTTTGCAGAAAACACTCAAACCGCTCTAAAACGTCGAAATATGCAATAAAATACGATTTTAGCACATTTTTTGACTTTTTAATGTTTCATGTATTTTTCGAAAATAATATGAAATATTCTATAAAAATATTGATTTTATAGATTTTTAATGGGATTTTTTAAAATATGTAAATAATTTAATATAAATGCTATAAAACTTGATTTTGATTTTGACATTTAAGGCATTTTCAAGGATTTTCTGAAAAACTATTTTTTAGATAAAATACACCTATGAGTAAGCTTCCTAAAAGAAAATCATAAAATTTTGCTTACTTTTCCATAAATTTCAATTCAGTAGAAATTCTATTTAAAGTGTGATAATCTAAGTATTTTAGCTAAAAATGAGTTTTGCCAGAAAGCACTCAAACCGCTCTAAAACGTCGAAATTGCAATAAAATACGATTTTAAAAGCACTCAAACCGCTCTAAAACTCGAAATATGCAATAAACGATTTTAGCACATTTTTAGTTTTTATGTTTCATGTATTTTGAAAATATATAAAATATAATTTATTTATGATTTTTAATGATTTTTAAAATTTAAATAATTAAAATTAATGATTTAAAATATTTTTTGATATACATTAGTATTTCAAAGAATTCTAAAATATTTTTTTATAAAATTCTATGAGTAAGTTCTAAAAGAAAATCATAAAATTTTGCTTACTTTTCCCATAAATTTCTTGCAGAAAATTTATTTAAAAGTGTATAATCTAGTATTTAGCTAAAAGTTTTGCCAAACACTCAAACCCTAAACGTCGAAATTGCAAAAATCATTTTACATTTTGATTTTATCATGTATTTTGAAATAATATATATTCTATAAATATTGATTTTATGATTTTATGGGTTTTAAATATTAAATAATTAAATATAAAATGTATAACTTATTATTGCATTTGACGATTAGATTTCAGATTTTCAACTATTTTGATAAAATACACCTATGAGTAAGTTCAAAAAAATCATAAATTTGTTATTTCCATAATTTAATGCAGAATTATTTAAGGTGATAATGATTTTAGCTAAAATAGTTTTGCAAAAACTCTTAACTCAATATGATAAAATTACAATTTTATTTAATGTTATGTATTTAATAATAAATATTCTATAAATATTGATTTTTATAATTTAATGATTTAATAAAATATATATTAAATATAACTGATTTTGCATTTGACATTAGATTCAGATTTCTAAACTATTTTAGATAAAATACTATGGTAAGTCAAAAAATCATAAAATTTTGTATTTCATAAATTTCATTATAGAAATTTATTTAATTTATATTTATAAATGAGTTTTGAAAGCACTCAAACCTTAAACTCGAAATATCAAAATATTTTAACATTTTTCTAGCTTTATTTTCATGTATTTTCGAAATATTATAAATATTATATTAATGATTTTTAATAAACATGAGTAAGTCTAAAAGAAAATCATAAATTGTACTTTCCATAAATAATTGCAGAATTATAAAGTGATAATCAATATTTATAAAATAGTTTTGCAGAAAAGCACTAAACGTTAAACGTCGAAATATGCAATAAAATACGATTTTAGCACATTTTTCTGAGCTTTTAATGTTTCATGTATTTTTCGAAAATAATATGAAATATTCTATAAAAATATTGATTTTTATAGATTTTTAATGGGATTTTTAAAATATGTAAATAATTAATAAATATTAAAAATGCTATAAAACTTGATTTTATTGCATTTTTTGACGATTTAAGGAATTTTCAAGGATTTTCTGAAAACTATTTTTTTTAGATAAAATACACCTATGAGTAAGGTTCCTAAAAGAAAATCATAAAATTTTGCTTATTTTTCCCATAAATTTCAATTGCAGTAGAAATTTTATTTAAAAGTGTATAATCTGAGTATTTAGCTAAAAATGAGTTTTGCCAGAAAAGCACTCAAACCGCTCTAAATCGTCGAAATATGCAATAAAATACATTTTAGCACATTTTTCATGATATTTTTAATGTTTCATGTATTTTTGAAAATAATATGAATATTCTATAAAAATATTGATTTTTAAGATTTTTAATGGATTTTAAAAATATGTAAATAATTAATATTAAAAATGCTATAAACTTGATTTTATTGCATTTTTGACGATTTAAGGCATTTATTGCATTTTTGACGATTTAAGGCATTTTCAAGGATTTTCTGAAAAACTATTTTTTTAGATAAAATACACTATGAGTAAGATTCCTAAAGAAAATCATAAAATTTTCTTACCTTTTCCATAAATTTCAATTGCAGTAGAAATTCTATTTAAAAGTGTGATAATCTAAGTATTTTAGCTAAAAATGAGTTTTGCCGAAAAGCACTCAAACCGCTCTAAATCGTCGAAATATGCAATAAAATACCATTTTAGCACATTTTTCTGAGCTTTTTAATGTTTCATGTATTTTTGAAAATAATATGAATATTCTATAAAAATATTTATTTTTATAGATTTTAATTGATTTTTAAAAATATGTAAATAATAATAAATATTAAAAAATGCTATAAAACTTGATTTATTGCATTTTTGACTGATTTAAGGCATTTTCAAGGATTTTCTGAAAAACTATTTTTAGATAAAATACACCTATGAGTAAGATTCCTAAAAGAAAATCATAAAATTTTCTTACTTTTCCCATAAATTTCAATTGCAGTGAAATTCTATTTAAAAGTGTGATAATCTATGTATTTTAGCTAAAAAATGAGTTTTGCCAGAAAAGCACTCAAACCGCTCTAAAACGTCGAAATATGCAATAAAATACCATTTTAGCACATTTTTATGATATTTTTAATGTTTCATGTATTTTTTGAAAAATAATATGAATATTCTATAAAAATATTGATTTTTATAGATTTTTAATGGATTTTTAAAAATATGTAAATAATTAATAAATATTAAAAATGTATAAAACTTATTTTATTGAATTTTTGACGATTTTAAGGTATTTTCAAGGATTTTCTGAAAACTATTTTTTAGATAAAATACACCTATGAGTAAGCTTCCTAAAAGAAAATCATAAAATTTTGCTTACTTTTCCCATAAATTTCAATTGCAGTAGAAATTCTATTTAAAAGTGTGATAATCTATGTATTTTAGCTAAAAAATGAGTTTTGCCAGAAAAGCACTCAAACCGCTCTAAATCGTCGAAATATGCAATAAAATACGATTTTAGCACATTTTCTGAGCTTTTTAATTTTTTCATGTATTTTTTGAAAATATTATGAAATATTCTATAAAAATATTGATTTTTATAGATTTTTAATTGGATTTTTAAAAATATGTAAAAAATAATAAATAAATTTAAAAAAGCTATAAAACTTGATTGTATTGCCTTTTTTGACGATTTAAGGCATTTTCAAGGATTTTCTGAAAACTTTTTTTTGATAAAATACACCTATGAGTAAGCTTCCTAAAGAAAATCATAAAATTTTGCTTACTTTTCCCATAAATTTCAATTGCAGTAGAAATTCTATTTAAAGTGTGATAATCTATGTATTTTACTAAAAATGAGTTTTGCCAGAAAAAGCACTCAAACTGCTCTAAATCGTCGAAATATGCAATAAAATACCATTTTAGCACATTTTTCTGAACTTTTTAATGTTTCATGTATTTTTCGAAAATAATATGAAATATTCTATAAAAATATTGATTTTTATAGATTTTTAACGTGATTTTTTAAAAATATGTAAATAATTAATAAATATTAAAAATGCTATAAAACTTGATTTTATTGCATTTTTGACGATTTAAGGCATTTAAGGATTTTTGAAAAACTATTTTTTTTATAAAATACACCTATGATAAGTTCCCAAAAGAAAATCATAAAAATTTTGCTTCTTTTTCCCCTAAATTTCAATTGCAAAAATTCTTTTAAAAGCGTATTTTAGCTAAAAATATTTTTCCAGAAAAGCCTCAAACCCTCTAAACGTCGAAATATGCAATAAAATACCATTTTACAATTTTTGTTTTTTTAAAGTTTCATGTATTTTTGAAAAAAAATATGAATATTCTAAAAATATTGATTTTTATAGATTTTTTAAAGGGGTTTTTTTAAAAAAAAAGTAATAATTAAAAAAATTAAAAAAGGTATAAAAATTATTTTATTGAATTTTTTACGATTTTAGGATTTTAAGGATTTTCTGAAAACTATTTTTTTAGATAAAATACACCCATGAGTAATTCCTAAAAGAAAATCATAAAATTTTTTTTTTATAAATTTCAATTGCAGTAAAAATTTTTTTAAAAATGTGATAATCTAAGTATTTTAGCAAAAAAAGAGTTTTGCCAGAAAAGACTCAAACCGCTCTAAAACGTCGAAATATGAAAAAAAATACATTTTTCACATTTTCGGGGGTTTTTTTTGTTTCATGATTTTTAAAATATTTTGAAATATTCTATAAAAAAATTATTTTTTTAGATTTTAAGGATTTTTTAAAAATATGTAAAAAATAATAAATATTAAAAAATGCTATAAAACTTGATTTATTGCCTTTTTTTCGATTTAACATTTTCAAGGGTTTTCTGAAAAAATTTTTTTTTGATAAAATACACCTATGAGTAATTCCTAAAGAAAATCATAAAAATTTTTCTTATTTTCCCATAAATTTAATTATAGAAATTTATTTAAAAGTGTGATAACTATGTATTTTACTAAAAAAAGAGTTTTTCCAGAAAACATAAACGCTCAAACGTCGAAATACAAAAAATTTTAGCACATTTTTCTGCTTTTTTAAGTTTCATGTATTTTAAAATAATATGAAA
>WNWK01052566.1:2500-12143 GCA_009830355.1 Cherax destructor
TCCCCAAAACTCTTGATTATTATTATTAGTAGTAGTAGTATAAAAGGGGGCGCTAAACCGTGGGTTATCCCCCGGGCCCGTGGAAAGGGGAAAAAGGGGGAAGGCATTCAGGATCGATTCAGGGCTGGACCCAGTCAAAATTCCCCCAGATCAAGATCCCTCACCAGCCCAGGGAAAACCCGTAGCCACCGTCCCCACCTGTTATGTTTACCCCCCTTCAGGTGATCAGTCCTCTTCTTCCTGGTGTCTTTGTGGGATCTCCTCTGTTTTGGCTTTTTTTTTTTTTTTACAAGATATATTTTCCAGCATCTGGGGTTAAAAGTTAAACCCCCAAAAAAGCCACTGAGTCTGGCCATTTCCACTGGGGCCCCCTTTACCCCCTTTTCCCAAGTTGAGACCCAATAGTAATTTCTGTTTGATGAACAGGGGCAACATGAAGGAAACCCCCAAAATTTTTCCCTGTGCTGGGGGTCGAACCACGGTCCTTCGGTTTAAACCAAAGGCCACCTTTGGGGAAGGAACCAAAACTCCCATGGAGGGGCTTGTTTTTTTTTTAAAGGCGAAAGCCTCAGAGAATTTGTCATGAATCATATTTGGTTTTCAGTTATATATTCTAAAATGCTGGGTTTAAACAAAAAATCCAAGGCCTCCTAAACCGAGTCATTATTCTATTTCAAAACACCCAAATTAAATAGTAGTAGGACAAATTTTTTAAAATTCTAAAATTTGGGAAAAAAAAGTATAATCAACAAAAGCATAAATTTTTTTTAAAAAATTCCAACTGGTGTTTATTGTATGGATGAGTCTTTGGGTTTCCTTATTTTAGGCGAACTAATTAAATTTCCCGTAACAAAAACATTATTTTCCTTTTCTGAAATGAAAGATTGGAATGTTAATAAAAATAAGCTCTCTCTCCCCCGTGTGGGTTATATGGTTTTTTTTAAACTCGATTTGTTCCTTTTTTCTTTGGTCATGTTAAACTCTACGGTCATTACCAGTCTACTTTCCTCTTAATGGTCTCGTTATTAGTTTCCCTTTATGGGGGGCCCGAGTGGTTATTTCTCCCCCAAAAATTTTGGGGGTGTCTTTCTTATCGTCTTCAAACTTTCAATTTTTCCTTTTTTTTTAAAAAAAGGGAAAATTTTTAAGGTTATTGAGGGTTTTTTTGGGCTATTTTATTAAAAATAGAAAACGGTTTCTGTCTTAATTTTTAAATGCATCCTCCGAAAAAATTCAAACCCCAAAAATTTTGTGTTCCACCTGGGAAAAAAAATTTCTTTTCGGGGTTTTTTTATTGCTTTTCTCAAATTTTTTAAAATTTGGGGGTTTTCTTTCGGGGGTAACTTGGTATACCTTCTCGAACGCTTTAAACACATATTGATTTTAAAAAAAAAAATCATTTTTTTTTGGGGGCTAAAGGTTTTCTAATAAAAAAGTGGGAATTTTTGGGGGGTTTTTTTTTAAAAAAATTTTTACCTTTCGGGGAAAAATTAAACTTCAGTTTCTAGTGAACTTTAATGGGCATCTGTTTGTTATTGGGGGCCAATTGGAAATATAATAAACCCCGGGGGGCAGGTTTTTTTTCAGGGATGAAGAAAAAGCCCTTTTAATCAAAGTTTGCCCCCGGGAAAAAAATTACCTTTTTCACTGTCTTGCTGGTTTTTTTTATTTTTTTTAAAACTTTATTTTTAAAAAATCTCTTATTTTTTTAACCTCTTTTTTTAGTAATCTTATTTTTAAAAACCTCTTTTTTTGAAATAACCCCCTTTTTTTTTAGAACCCCCTTTTTTTTGGGAACCCTCCTTTTTTTGATAATCTTATTTTTTTGTAACCCCCTTTTTTTTTTAAACCCCTTTTTTAGGGAACCTCTTTTTAAATAAAATTTTTTTTTTGTAACCTCATTTTGAAGTAACCTCTTTTTTTGGGAAAAAAAACCCCTTTTTTAAAAGTAACCTCTTATTTTGGAAAAAAATTTTTATTTTGAAATAACCCCTTTTTTTGAATAACCTCTTATTTTTTAATTTTAAATCTTTTTTGGGAACCTCTTATTTTTTAAAAAACTTATTTTGAAGTAACTTTTTTTGAATAACCTTTTTGGAAAAAAAACCCCTTATTTTGAATAACCTCTTTTTTAAAAAACCCTTATTTTGAAAAAAAACCCCTTATTTTGATAACTTTATTTTGAGTAACTCTTATTTTTTTTAACCTCTAAAATTTTTTTGTAACCCCTTTTTTTTAAGAACCTCTTTTTGAAAAAAACCCCTTTTTTTGATAACCTCTTATTTTGAAAAACCTCTTTTTTTTATAACTCTTATTTTTAAAAAAAACCCCTTATTTTAATTTTTTCTTTTTGAAAAAACCTCTTTTTAAGGGAACCTCTTTTTTGAAAAATCTTATTTTGAGTAACTCTTATTTTGAATAACCCCTTTTGAAGAAACTTATTTTGAAGTAACTCTTATTTTGGAAAAAATTATTTTGAATAACCTCCTATTTTGGGAAGGGGCCCCTTTTTTGAGTAACCTCTTATTTTGGGCAACCTTTTTATTTTGAAGAACCTCTTATTTTTTAACCTCTTTTTTGATAACCTCTTTTTTTGAGTAAACTTTTTTAAAAACCTCTTATTTTAGTAACCCCTTTTTTTTTGCAACCTCTTATTTTGAAATAACCCCTTTTTTTTAAAAAACCTCTTATTTTTTGGGGAAAAAAAACCCCTATTTTGAAGGAACCTCTTATTTTGAAAAAAAACCCCTTTTTTGAAAACCCCCTTTTTTTGAAGCAACCTCTTATTTTGGTAACCCCCATTTTGAAAAACCTCTTTTTTTAACCTCTTATTTTAAGCAACCTCTTTTTTAAAAGGGCCCCCTTTTTTAAGCCCTTTTTATTTTGAAGCAACCTCTTTTTTGAGTAACCTCTTATTTTGGGGAAAAAACCCCATTTTGAAAACCTTTATTTTGAAGTAAAAATCTTTTTTGAAAAACCTCATTTTTTTGGAACCTCTTATTTTGGAAATAACCTCTTATTTTGAAAAACCTCTTATTTTAAGGAACCCCTTTTTTTAAACCTCTTTTTTTTAAAAAAACCCCTTATTTTTTTTTTCAACCTCTTTTTTTAAAATAACCTCTTTTTTGAGCAACTTCTTTTTTTGGGGAAATTTTCTTATTTTGAAGCAACGTCTTATTTTGAAAAAAAAAACCCGCCTTTATGTTGGAAAAATTTTTTTCTAAACTGAATATCAAATTTTTTTTTTTTGGGAAATTGGGGGGATAAAATTCCAAAAAAACAAAACTAAAAAAAAAAAAAGAAAAAACAAAAAATAATAAAAAAATCTTTTTATGGGGAAAAAAATTTTAAAAAAAAAAAATTGGTTTTTTGGGTACCTATGGAAAAAAAAGCTTCAAAAAAATAAAATATCATTCTTTTTTTTAACAAAAAAGTGGGTTTTTTTCGTTTTAAAATTTTTAAAAAACGTTATTTTGGGGTTTTTTTTTTTGATTTAGGGGTGAAAAAATGGACTTTAAATGGAAATTAATTTCCCCGGTCTTTTTAAAGGGGTTTTTTTCCCAAAAGGTTGGGGTCAGGGGCCCCGGACCCCCTTTTACATCCCCTGATTGGTGACTTAATTTTTAAAAAATTTTTTAAATTTTAAAATAATAATAATAATAATAATAATAATAAAAAAATTTTTTAAAAAATAATAATAATAAAAATTTTAAAAAAATTTTCTTTTTTTTGCTGTGAAAAGGGCCCACCGCATAATGACACACTTTTTATGAATTTTTAAGAAAATCCTCATGAGGTTTACGGGGGTTTTCCTGGGGTTTTTTTCCAAAATAATTTGGGCGATAAAAAAATTTTTTCACATTGGGTTCTTGGGGAATGTCCCCCCCCGTTTTCCCCCCCTTTCCCAAAACCTGGGGGGACATTAAAAAATTTAAAATTTAAAACCCCCTTGGAAAATTTTTTAAAATTTTTTGGACTGTAAAAATTTTGGTTTTTTTGGGGAAAAAAATTACCCATTAAAAAAATACATAAAAACAAAAGGGGTTATTAAAAAGGGAAAATTTTTTCCACTTACCTTTTAAATTTAAAAGGATCCCTTTTATTTAAAATTTTAAAAAAAAAGGGTAGGTTTAATTTCCCAAAAAATACTATACCCGGTATGTCACTTTGGGGGAAAATTTGGGCCCCTTTTTTTCCCCGGTACCCTTTTAAATAGTTCCCCGATTTTATTTTTGGAGCGCCCCCCCAAATTCGTTTTTTTTACCCCTCTTAAATGTAACTGGAAAAAATTCATGAAAATATTGGCAAGTGCAAAATGACTCAATGATTTTAAAAAATCACCCCCTTCCCCTTTCCCCTGATAACAACTTCAATCTGTGGGAAAGGAAGATTCAATTTTTACTGAAGTGTATATTATTTTATTATTTTATTATTATTATTATTATTATTATTTTTTAAAATTTTTAAAAAAAACCCCAAAAGGGCATGGGGGCTGCAGGGTAGTCGTCAGGTTTAAAATACTTTTATGAAGGGGGGGGTTATTAAAAGTGTTATTCTTTTTTTTTCCCCACGCCTCTGAAAAGTTTCTCCTTCTTTTAGAAGGATAATTCTCTTAATTTTAGAGGGAAAAAATTTTTTAAAAAAAAAAAAAAACCCAAACCCCCAAAGGGGCATCGGGTGCATTTTAAACCCCAAATTTCCCCAAAAAAATAGCATTTAAAAAAAAAAATGGAATCTTGGCTTCCATTTGGGATAGAAATGTTTGTTTTTGTTTTCTTTTAAAATTTTAAAAAGAAATTTTTGTTATTTTGGTGCATAAAAAAACATAAAACCGAAATGGCAAATTTTGTTAAACTTTTGGGGGGGTGTTTCGAACCCGTGACTGAAGAACCCTTTTTTTTTTGGTCGTTTAAAATTCCCAAAAAGGTTTTTTAACAAGGAGTGCCATACAAGTTCATAATTTTTTAGGTAAAATTTTTTAACCCCCGAAAAAAAAATTTTGGGAAATTTTTAAATTTAAAAAAAAGAATGTTTTTTAATTACCTTAAAATTTTTAATTTTGTGTCTTATTTTGGGGAAAATTTTTTTCTTAGTGGACTTTGTAGCATAAAAAATTTAAATTTTTTTAAAAAAAATTTTTAAATTCATATTTTCCTTTTAAACCCCAAAAAAATCAGACTAGTAACCAAATTTTAAAAAAAAAAAAAAATTTTTTAAATTCTATCCTTTTAATTTCTCAGGTGACTAAAATACACATGTAATTTCTTAAATTTTTCCCTTGGGTGTTTGGGGAAAAAATGTTTTTTTTTATTAATCTAAACAAAATTTCATATTAAGCTAATTTATTAAAAAAAAAAACAAAAAATTTTTGGGGTATATCAAGCTTTCCTTTCTCAGTAAATACCTTGTATTTAGTTTCCTTTTTTCAGTCTTTGGTTTTTTTGAAGGAAAAAACAACCCTGTTCAGTCTTAGACACACTCAAACAACCCTGCTTGGTTTTCTCTTGTGACACACTCCCAACCCCCCTTTGATGCAGTCTTAAGACACCCCTCAAAAACAACCCTTTTTTTTGGGGCATCTTTTACACCTCCCCCAACCCCGCTGTGGTGAAATCTTGTAGACCCTCCCCACCCCTGCTGGTGATCTTGTAGACACCTCCCCCCCTGTGGTGAGTCTTGAGACCCCCCTCAACACCCCCCCTGTTGGGGAGTCTTTTTAGACACTCAACACAACCCCGCTGTGGGGGGGAGTCTTTTTGACACCCCCCAAAACCCTGCGGGGGCAGTCTTGGGGCATGGGACAACCCCCGTGATGCAGTCTTTGGGGTCAACACAACCCCTTTTTATGCAGTCTTGTAACACCCCCAAAACCCCCTGCTGTGATGCGTTTTTGGGGGCCCCCCAAAACAACCCGCGTGAGGGGCTTGTAACCCCTCAACACCCTGCTTTTTGATGCAGTCTTGTGACCCCCCCTCAAACCCAAACCCGCTGTGGGCAAATCTTGTGGGGCCTCCCCAACCCCCGGGGGTGCAAACTTTAGAACCCCCAACCCCCAAACCCCGTGGAAAAAAGTCTTTGTGAAAACCCTCCCAACCCCCCCCGTGATGCAGTCTTGTAGACACCTCAAAAAAAAACCCTGCTGTGATGCAGTCTTGTGGGGCACCTCAACACAACCCCGCGTGATGCAAATCTTGTAGCACCCCCCCAAAACAACCTCTGTGATGCAGTTTTTAGACACCCTCAACACAAACTTGGGGCAGTCTTTTGACACCCTCCCCAACCCTGCTTTTTGATCAGTCTTTTTGCCCTCAACCAACCCCCCCGTTTATCAGTCTTGTGAACCTCCCACCCCCGTGATGCAGTCTTTTAACACACTCAACCCCCTGCTGTGATGCCCCTCTTGAGCCCCCCTCAACACCCCCCCTCCTTTTGATGCAGTCTTGTAACACCCCCCAACACAACCTGCCGTTCAGTCTTTAACACCCCCAAAAACCCCCTCCCCTTTATAGTCTTGAGACCTCAACACACCCGGGGGGTGCAGTCTTGTGAAACAACACCCAAACCCCGCTGGTGGGGTCTTTTTGGGGAACCCTCAACCCCTTTTTTTGATGCCGGGCTTGTAGCACCTCCAAAACCCCCGCTGGTGCAGTCTTGTAGCACCCCCCAAAACAATCCTGGGGAGTCTTGGGACACCCCCCCACAACCCCCCCCGGTTTTTGTCCCTTTTGGGGGCCCCCCCCCTGCTGTGGGAAATCTTGTAGACACCTCAAAAAACCCTGCTGGTGCCGGGCTTGTGACCCCTAACACAATCCTTTTTTTAGTCTTGTAACCCCTCCAAAAAACCCCGCTGTGATGCAGTCTTGTGAACCCCCCTCAAACAACCCCGTTGATCCCGTCTTGTGGCCCCCCTCAACCAACCCTTTTTGGGTGCAGTCTTGTGACACCCCCCAAAACAACCTGCTGGGGGGTTTGTAGCACCCTCCCAAAAACCTCTTTGATGCAGTTTTTAGACACTCCCAAAACCCCCCCGTGATGCATTCTTTAAAACCCCCACCCCCCCCTTGGGAAATCTTTGAACACCTCAACACAACCTGCTGTGATGAAATCTTGTGGGAAACCCCCAAACAACCCCCCGGGTTCAGTCTTGAACACCCTCAACACAACCCCCGTTTATGCAGTCTTGAGCCCCCAACACAACCCTGCTGTGATGAAATCTTGTAACACCTCCCCAAACCCCGCTGTGATGCGTCTTGGAACCCTCCCCCCCGCTGTGATGCAGTCTTGTAACACCCTCAACACAAACCTTTTTGGTCGTCTTGTGAACCCTAACACAACCCTTTATGCAGTCTTGTAGAACCCCCTCAACACAACCCCGCTTTATAATCTTGTAAACACTCAACAAACCCTGCTGTGATGCAGTCTTGAGCACCTCAACACAACCCCGCTGGATGGGGGTTTTTTTTCACCCTCAACACAACCCCCGTGATGAAATCTTGGACCCCTCAACACAACCCCTTTTTTTCAGTCTTGTAGAACCCCCCAACACAACCTCTTTTTATCTTGGGAACCCCCAACACAATCCTGGTTTTTTTCAGTCTTGTAACACCTCAACACAACCCCGCTGTGATGCAGTCTTGTAACACCTCAACACAACCCTGCGTTGATCTTGTAGCACCCTCAACACAACCCGCTGTGATGCAGTTTTTGGGGCACCCCCCCCAAAACCTCTTTTGCAGTCTTGTGAAACCCTCAACACAATCTGGGTGGGCTTTGAGCACCTTTAACACACCCTTCCCAAAAGCCCTTTGGGAACCCTCAACACAATCCGCGTGAGTCCTTTAGACCCTCAACCCCTGCTGTGGTCAGTCTTTTAACACCCTCCCAAAAAATGCTGGTGCGTCTTTTGAACACCCTAACACAACCTGCTGTGGTGGGGCTTTTTGCACCCTCAAAAAAATCCTGCTGTGTGCAGTCTTGAGACACCCCCAAAACAACCTGCTGTTTTGCAGTCTTGTAAACCCCCCAACACAATCCCGCTGTGTGCCCGCGAACACCCTCAACCAAAACTGCTGTGTGCAGTCTTGGGACACCTCACACAACCCCGCTTTGGGGCAGTCCCCCCAGACACCTCAACAAAAACCTGCTGTGTGCCCGTCTTGTAGCACCCTCAACCAAAAAACCCGCTGTTTGGGGCAGTCTTTAACACCCCCCAAAACAATCCTGCTGTGGTGCAGTCTTTAGACACCCTCAACCCTTTTTTTTGTGGGGGGTCTTGTGAACCCTCCCAAAAAACCCCGCTTGTGCAGTCTTGTGAAAACCCCCCAAAACCCCGGGGGCAGTCTTTGAAACCCTCAACACAAACCCCCGTGTGTCTTTTAGGGACCCTCAACAAACCTGTGTCAGTCTTGTAGGGGCACCCTCAACACAACCCCCCGTGATGCAAATCTTTTTAGACCCCCCACACAACCCTGCTGTGTGCGGGCTTGTGAACCCTCAAAACAAAACCCGCTGGTGGTCTTGGAACCCCACTCAACACAACCCCCCGCTTTTTGGGTGCAGTCTTGTGAAAACCCAACACCTGCTGTGATGCATCTTTAACCCTCACCAACCCCCTTGATGCGGGCCCTTTTGACCCCAAAAAAAAACCCCGCTGTAGAGTCTTGTAACACCCTCAAACAACCCCCATGAAATCTTGTGAACCCCCAACACCCTCCTTTTTTTATTTTTGTGAACCCTCAAAAAACCTGCCCTTTATGCAGTCTTGTAACCCCCCTCAACACAACCCCGCTGTGATGCAGTCCTTTTCCCCCCAACACAACCCCGCTGTGATAGTCTTGTAACACCCTCCCAACCTGCTGTGATGAGTCTTTGAGACACCCCCCAACAAACCCCCGCTGTGAGAGTCTTTGACACCCTAAACCCCTGCTGTTTATGAGTCTTGTAACACCCCCAAAACAACCTGCTTTTTTTCAGTCTTGAGCACCCTCAACACAACCCTTTTGTGGCTTTTGGGGACTCAACACAACCCTGTGATGCAGTCTTGTAGACACCCAACCCCCCCTGCGGTGAAATCTTGTAGACACCTCAACCCCAACCTGCTGTGATGATCTTGGGAAAAAACCCCCCCCCCCTGCCGGATGAAATCTTTTGGGGCCCCCTCAACACAACCCTGCCCTTGGGGAAGTCTTTGAACCCTCAACACAAAACCCGCTGTTTATGGGGTCTTTAGCCCAACACAACCCTGCTGTGATGAGTCTTGTGGGGACCTAACCAACCCCTGTAATGAGTCTTAAAACACATCCCCCAAACCCCGCTGTGTGAGTCTTGGAGACACCCCCAAACAACCCTGCTGTGATGAGTCTTGTAACACCTTTTAACACAACCCTGCTGTGATGGGGCTTGTAGGGACCTAAACCCCCTGTGTGAGTTTTAACCCCCACTAACCCCCCCTGTTTATGGGGCTTGTAGACACCTCAACACCAAAACCCCTTAACATGATCTTTAACACCCCCCCAAAAACCTGCTGGTGAGTCTTTGGGAACCCCTCAACACAACCTGTTTTTGATGAGTCTTGGAACCCCTCAAACTCTGCGTGATGGTCTTTGAACCCTCAAACCCCAAACCCCCCCCGTTTATGATCTTG
>WNWK01052567.1:0-12143 GCA_009830355.1 Cherax destructor
TCCACTCACTCGTGTCTAGTTCCCACACACTGGTTCCCACTCACTAGTGTCTAGTTTCCCCACACACACTGGTTCCCACTCACTAGTGTCTAGTTTCCCCATACAGACTGGTTCCCACTCACTAGTGTCTAGTTCCCCATACAGACTGGTTCCCACACTGTGTCAGTCCAACCTACACCTGGGGTTCCCGACTTACTTGTATCCCAGACCTAATTACTTTGTGGTGATCTCTGCTATACTTACTTAATGAAAAGTAAATTACTTTTTGGATTCTGTATATCTTATTCTTAATGATGGAAATCGTATTTTGGTTCTGTGTAGTTGTATTCTGTTGTTGCTGTGTATCGTATTTTGTTGTTGCTGTGTATTGTATTTTGTTGTTGTTGTGTATTGTATTTTGTTGTTGTGTATTGTATTTTGTTGTTGTTGCTGTGTATTGTATTTTGTTGTTGCTGTGTATTGTATTTTGTTGTTGCTGTGTATTGTATTTTGTTGTTGCTGTGTATCGTATTTTGTTGTTGTTGCTGTGTATTGTATTTTGTTGTTGCTGTGTATTGTATTTTGTTGTTGCTGTGTATTGTATTTGCTGTGTATTGTATTTGTTGTGGTTGCTGTGTATTGTATTTGCTGTGTATTGTATTTGTTGTGGTTGATGTGTATTGTATTTGCTGTGTATTGTATTTGTTGTGGTTGATGTGTATTGTATTTGTTGTGGTTGATGTGTATTGTATTCTGTTGTTACTGTGTATTGTATTCTGTTGTTGTTACTGTGTATTGTATTCTGTTGTTGTTACTGTGTATTGTATTCTGTTGTTGTTACTGTGTATTGTATTCTGTTGTTACTGTGTATTGTATTCTGTTGTTACTGTGTATTGTATTCTGTTGTTGTTACTGTGTATTGTATTCTGTTGTTGTTACTGTGTATTGTATTCTGTTGTTGTTACTGTGTATTGTATTCTGTTGTTGTTACTGTGTATTGTATTCTGTTGTTGTTACTGTGTATTGTATTCTGTTGTTGTTACTGTGTATTGTATTCTGTTGTGGTTACTGTGTATTGTATTCTGTTGTGGTTGCTGTGTATTGTATTCTGTTGTTGTTACTGTATTGTATTCTGTATTTACTGTGTATTGTTTTGTTGTACTGTGTATTGTATTCTGTTGTGGTTGCTGTGTATTGTATTCTGTTGTGGTTGCTGTGTATTGTATTCTGTTGTGGTTGCTGTGTATTGTATTCTGTTGTGGTTGCTGTGTATTGTATTCTGTTGTTACTGTGTATTGTATTCTGTTGTTACTATGTATTATTGGTTTGTTATGCCCTACTACCTTTACTATTGTATTCGTTGTATACTACATTCTTAACCTGACTTGTGCCTCTCCTGTTTTCTTAACCTGACTTGTGCCTCTCCTCCTGTTCTCGTGACCTGTCTTTTGACTTTCTCCTTTCTTGCTGCTGTCTTTACCAGCGTGGGTCCCTCTCCTTACGAGCCTGGCCCATGGCCGGGCTCTGGGTGTAGAAAGACTCGAAGCTCATCATAGGTATATCAAAGGTAAAGGTATATCGCTCTCCCTACCTCACTCTCCCTCACTCCCTACCTCACTCTCCCTGGAGACGGTTTCTGGAATCAGCGTCCCGATCGCAGACCAGGCCATCCTGGTGGATGGCTTGATCAACTAGGCTGTTCCTGCTATAGCAGAATGCAGTCCAACTTAACGCACCACAGCCCGGCTGATCAGGAGCAGACTTGAAGTTATAGTGTTTTCCCTTGAAGACAAAGGCAAGGGATGGTGGATTATTCTTATGTATGAAGGGTTTTAAATTCTTGCTTCCCTTTACACTCTTAGTGTACTCATCGCGCCCCTGCTTTAATGAGGGGGGGGTATTTTGCTCCGTATGCCGTAATGACGTTTCGGTCGGACCGAAACGTCGTTACTTTCCCTCTCTTGTAGATGAATGGTTCAGAGAACCGACAAGTTGATAAATTAGACACATATGCAACACTTGGGTATCTTTATTAAGGAAACGTTTCGCCACACAGTGGCTTCATCAGTCCAATACAAAGAAGAATGGTGAAGATCAGAAGGAGTTTGAGGTAATCAGTCCCTCAGTCTTCCAGATACAGATACCCAAGTGTTGCACATTCCCCTCTCAATATGCGGGTTATTTTTGTATTGTTGGTGCCACGGTATTGTGATTTTATTCTTTCTGGAGTTCACTGGCATTGACGGCCCCGTTCAAAGCGGCCCCGTTCAAGGCGGGAGATAGAGATCGGTGTCTAAAAGGCCTTTAAATCACCGGAAACACTTAATGGTGCTAAATATGTACTCTAGTGCGGAGTTAGGTAAGGTTTGTCAGGAAACGACAAGTGTTTCCTGACGCGGGTCTTAGTCATATGACGACCCGCAGCTGGAGCTTTTGGTCATCTGACAGAGGCCTTCCACTGGCTTACCCCTCCACCTCTTTAAAAATTATGGTTATAATTATAACCATATGATATACACGGAGTAGATACATGAGAATATATATACGTGGAGGATGTTAGAGGCCCGGATCCCTAAGCTACCTTTACCTTTGATGAGTTTCGAGAGTCTTATTACTCTCTGAGCCCGGCCATAGGCCTGGCTCGTCTGGTATTAGCCTGATCAACCAGGCTATTGCTGTTGGAGGCCCGCTGCCCCACATATCCATCACAGCCTCACTAGCATAACATACTGGAGATAGTATGAAAAATAGGTGAAATGAAAAGCAGTCACCGTGGGCACAATACTGAAGACTATCAACATGCGGGGTCCCAGACTGCTCAAGACAGTACTGAAAACTGTCAATCAGCGGGGTCCCAGACTGCTCAACACAGTACTGAAGACTGTGTCAACTTGCGTGGTCCCAGACTGCTCAACACAGTACTGAAGACTGTGTCAACTTGCGTGGTCCCAGACTGCTCAACACAGTACTGAAGACTGTGTCAACTTGCGTGGTCCCAGACTGCTCAACACAGTACTGAAGACTGTCAGTCAGCGTGGTCCAAGACTGCTCAACACAATACCGGAAATAAATGTACATGTTCTCAGTACGCATTGCAACAACTTTTTTTTTCGTGTAAGTCATTCGAGGTTTTTCAATAGGAAACTGGATTGCTGTCTACTGACAGTGTGTGAACAGCTGAGCCACCATCAGCAACAGCCTGGTTGACTAGGCTAGCACCAGACGAGCCTGGGCTCCGGGAGTATAAAAACTCTGGGAACTCATCGAAGGTCAAGCCGGGTTGTGATGGCTAGTTAGGCCAGCTGCGAGCAGCTGGTAACAACAGCCTGGTTGAGCAGTGTGTGTGTCACACATTCCTAGTAAGCAAAAGGGAAGGCCTCACCAACATGGTTACCAGTTCCATCCAACACATCATGTGACCAACAAAAACCATAGAAGAAATTAAGTTAGTCATTCTCTCTCTCTCTCTCTCTCTCTCTCTCTCTCTCTCTCTCTCTCTCTCTCTCGCACGCACGCACGCACGCACGCACATACGTACGTACATGCGTTAGAAAGGAGGGCTGTGGTTCACATTGTGTAAGGTGGGGAAATGACGCTTAGTCATACATTTCAACCAAACTCATTTCTGTATCCGGTATCACGTCTATATTTCCCCCTCTCTCTCTCTCTCTCTCTCTCTCTCTCTCTCTCTCTTTCTCACGTGGAGCAAGAGATATGGGAGGAAGTGCAAGATAAACCCAATGAAAGGCAGGGGCACCGTGGGCATAATAAGAGAACATTGTATCAACATCCGTGGTTCCAGACTATTCAACACCTTACCAGAAGATATCAGAAACACTGCTGGGACAAGTGTAGAAGTCTCCAAGAGGAAACTGGACTAGTATCTTCACCAGGTGCCAGATCAACCAGGCTGTGATAGGTATGTGGGCCAGCGGGCCACCAGCAGCAATAGCCTGGTTGACCAGGCTAGCACCAGACGAGCCTGACCTATGGCCGGGCTCCGGGAATAGAGAGAGACTCGCCGTCGCTGCCAATCAAGGAAGAAAATAAAAATGTGCTCCCGGGGCTGCAGGTGTTGACAGACTCTGGAAACCAATCACAGGAAGCGGGGGGCGTTGATCCTTGTGAACATTCTTCTGGTATCTTTCGAGTATCCCTCAGCTATCTTTAAGGTAAATATCAGGTATACCTCAACTGATAGGATGGATAATGAGAACATTCAAGACAAGAGATGCCAAGCCAATGATGATCCTTTTTAAATCACTTGTTCTCTCTAGGCTGGAATACTGCTGTACATTAACATCACCATTCAAGGCAGGTGAAATTGCAGATCTAGAGAATGTACAGAGAACCTTTACTGCACGTATAAGTTCCATCAAACAACTTATCTACTGGAAACGCCTGGAAGCATTTGACTAGTACTCACTGGAGCACAGACGAGAGAGATATATCATAATCTACTCCTGGAAGATCCTGGAGGGACTGGTCCCTAATCTGCACACAAAAATCACTCCCTACGAAAGCAAAAGACTTTGCAGGCGATACAACATACGCCCAATGAAAAGTAGGGGCGTCACTGGTACACTAAGAGAAAACACAATAAGTGTCCGGGGCCCAAGACTGTTCAACAGCCTCCCACCAGCCATAAGGGAAATTACCAATAGACCCCTGGTTGTCTTCAAGAGGGAGCTAGACAGATACCTAGTCATTGCTGTATCAGCCGGGCTGTGGTTCGTACGTTGGACTACGTGCAGCCAGCAGTAACAGCCTCGTTGATCAGGCCCTGATCCACCGGGAGGCCTGGTCATGGACCGGGCTGCGGGGGCGTTGATCCCCGAAATACCCTCCAGGTATGTGTCTTCAAGGTAAACTTCAGGTATTCTCAGATCAGGTATACCTCAGATGAACTTCAGGTGTCTTTCAGGTAACCTTCAGGTATACCTCTGGTATCCCTCAGGTACGGTCTCAGTGAGAGAGAAGAGGGTGGTGGTGTTAGGTGAGTCTTGGGCAGCGGGCCTCCAGGAGCAAGAACCTGGTTGACCAGGCAAGCACCAGACGAGCCTGGCCCATGGCCGGGCTCAGAGAGTAGATAAACTCTCGAAACTCTTTAAAGGTATATCAAAGGCATTGGTATAGTGACCACCACAGCTTCAAGGAATGGGTGACAACAGCACTTTCCCCCACCCCTCCCCTTCCTTCCTTCCTTTCCTACCTCTTTTACTCTCCCGCTCCCCTTCCCGTCTTACCTGCTCTTCCCCCCCCAACATCGGGTTATTCTACCTCTGCCAATTATCCCTCTCTGAGGACACCTAAAGTCTCTTCCCTTCCCTCTCTCCTCCCCATGCCAATTTTGTGGTCACCATTCACCCCCCCGTCCTGCCATGTGATACTTCTCCCTTTACCCCGTCCCTACATCTTCCCTCACCCTTCACCCCTGACCCCCAAATCCATCTCTCCCTCACCCTTCACCCCTGACCCCACATCCATCTCTCCCCCACGTCCATCACCTCTCACTGCCCCCCTTCTCTTTTTCCATCTTGAACCTCTCCAACTCTCTCACTTCTCCCTCGTACCTCCCCCATCAACACCATAACCCCTCCCTTCCCCTCCCCCATAGATAAGGGGTAATCCTGAACCTTTGACTCACCCTACATTGTATGTCCCATCCTCTTAGCCTCGGGCTCCTCCCTCCCCTCCCCTCCCCTCCCACCAGCTCCCTACCAGCAATACCTGGAGGGCTGAGGCAGGTGATGGGGGGGTAGGGGGTTGAGGAATGTGGCGATGGTGGTGGTAGGGGGTATGAATGGTGATGTTTGATAGTGGTAGGGGGTATGAATGATGGTTGTTATGTTGGTAATGGTGGTAGGGGTATGAATGATGGTGTGTGGTGGTGGTAGGGGTATGAATTGTGGTTGTGATGTTGGTAATGGTGGTAGGGGTATAAATGGTGGTGGTGGTAGGGGTATGAATGATGGTGGTGTGTGGTGGTGGTAGGGGTGCCAGATCAACCAGGCTGTGATGGATATGTGGGGCAGCGGGCCTCCAGCAGCAACAGCCTGGTTGACCAGGCAAGCACCAGACGAGCCTGGCCCATGGCCGGGCTCAGAGAGTAGATACTCTCGAAACTCTTCAAAGGTATATCAAAGATGGTGGTGTGTGGTGGTGGTAGGGGTATGAATTGTGGTTGTGATGTTGGTAATGGTGGTAGGGGTATAAATGGTGGTGGTGGTAGGGGTATAAATGGTGGTGGTGGTAGGGGTATGAATGATGGTGGTGTGGTGGTGGTGGTAGGGGTATGAATGATGGTGGTGGTGGTGGTGGTGGTAGGGGTATGAATGATGGTGGTGTGGTGGTGGTGGTAGGGGTATGAATGATGGTGGTGGTGGTGGTGGTGGTAGGGGTATGAATGATGGTGGTGGTGGTGGTGTGGATGGTGACAGTTAATCCACCATAAAGAATATTACCCACGAAGATAGATTGAACTCTGAACCTTGTGAACACTTGCAAGACACTAATAAAGAAGAGAGAAATAAGGAGATGAAGATATTACAACCCAGAAAAAAATATACCTTGAATTAGTTGGATAAATAGTTTTAGGAAAGACATGGCTAAGTAGTAGTAGTAGTAGTAGTAGTGATACTATACTACTACTACTACTGTGAATATTATTACTGCTACTACTACTACTGGAACTACCTCAATACTATTACTGCTTCAACTATTGCTGCTGCTGCTGCTACTACTACTAGCTACTACAACTATCTGCTTACAACCTTTCTTCTGGTCTTTCCTAGTTTTTCCTTCTTCGCTTCCTCCTGGAGTCTACCTGGAGGGCATTCCAGGAATCAACGTCCCCGCGGCCCGGTCTATGACCAGGCCTCCTGGTGGATCAGAGCCTGATCAACGAGGCTGTTACTGCTGGCTGCACGTAGTCCAACGTACGAACCACAGCCCGGCTGATCAGGAACTGACTTTAGGTATTTGTCCAGCTCCCTCTTGAAGACAACCAGGGGTCTACTGGCAATGCCCCTTATGGCTGGTGGGAGGCTGTTGAATAGTCTTGGGCCCCAGACACTTATTGTGTTTTCTCTTAGTGTACCAGTGGCTCCCCTACTTTTCATTGGGGGTATGTTACATCGCCTGCCAAGTCTTTTGCTTTCGTATGGAGTGATTTCTGTGTGCATATTAGGGACCAGTCCCTCTAGAATCTTCCAGGTGTAGATTATGACATCTCTCTCTCGCCTGCGTTCCGGTGAATATAAGTCTAGTGGTTCCAGGCGTTCCCAGTAGTTAAGGTGTTTGATGGAACTTATACGTGCAGTAAAGGTTCTCTGTACATTCTCTAGATCTGCAATTTCACCTGCCTTGAATGGTGATGTTAATGTACAGCAGTATTCCAGCCTAGAGAGAACAAGTGATTTAAAAAGGATCATCATTGGCTTGGCATCTCTTGTCTTGAATGTTCTCATTATCCATCCTATCAGTTTCCTCGCAGTTGTGATAGTGGCACTGTTGTGGTCCTTCACATTACTTTTAAATCACACCCAGGTCCTTCACATTACTTTTCCGCTCTATTGTGTGATTGGAGTTTGTAATATACTCAGTCCTAGCTATTATTTCCTCCAGTTTTCCATAACGGGGTAGTTGGAATTTGTCTTCATTGAACATCATATTGTTCTCTGTTGCCCATTGGAAAACTTGGTTTATATGGATGACTCTCTATGCACTAGTATCATCTGCAAAGGATGATACGGTGCTGTGGTTTACATCTCTGCCTATGTCTGATAGGAGAATGAGGAACAGGATAGGTGCGAGTACTGTGCCTTGTGGGACAGAGCTCTTCACTATGGCAGCATCCGATTTATCTCTGTCTACCACTACTCTTTGTGTTCGATTGGTTAGTTGAAAGATCCATCTGCCTACTTTGCCAGTTATCTCTATCACGCATTTTGTGTGTTATTACACCATGATCACACTTGTCAAAGACTTGTCCTCGTCTAAAATACTGACAGTATTTAAGACTCCCTTTTTCAGGCTTCAGCTTCATATCGATCCAGACCATGAAGTTGAACTCTTCTCCAGGCTGAGGGACTGACCACCTCAAATACCTTTTCTCCAAGGTTGACAGACTGATTACATCATCTTTATTTCATTATTACTGCTCCCTTTGTATTTGACTGAAGAAGCCTTCTGTGTAGGCGAAACGTTTCATCAATAAAGATGGGTATGTGGGGCAGTGGGCCTCCAACAGCCTGGTTGACCAGGCAAGCACCAGACGAGCCTGGCCCATGGCCGGGCTCAGAGAGTAGTCAAACACTCGAAGCTCTTTAAAGGTATATCCAACTCTTACACACGTGTCTTAATGTTCAGGTTATCTGTTATAATTTGTTCTCGCAACAGCAGTTTTGTTTGAGCCGCGGTATTCTTCTTCTTTAAGATGGTGTTAATTTGATAAATTGTGTTTTGAGTGGGACAAATGTTCCAGTAGAAAGTAATACCCAGGGCGCTCGCTCGTGCTTTCAACCTCCGTGCATGTGTGGGTATGTATGCGCACACGTACTCCTGCAAGCAGTAGTCGTAGGGCCCGTGCTATCTCTTGTATACGTGGATAACATGGCAGAAGCAGGAGAACTAGCGGTAGTATGATACGTACAAAATACTGAAAGGAATTGACAAAGTGAACAGGGACAGAATGTTTCTGAGGTGGGAAATAAGAACAAGAGGGCACAACTTGAAGTAAAAAAACAGATGAGTCATGGGAATGTTAGGAAGTATTTCTTCAGCCTTAAGAGTAGTCAGGATCCATTCATAGCTTTAAGAGGAGGTACGATGAGGATCTCGAACCCATGAGAGAAACCGGACTAGTGAAGAGGCGGTGCCAGGAGGCGAGACTCGACCCCTGCAGCCATATATATGTGTACACACATTGATGTATGTACCTGCGTGTGTGTGAGAGAAAAGGTGGTGGTGTTTGCCCTGTTCTCTTGGATCACAGAGGTTAGGTTACACACACGGGGTTAGCCTCAGCTGGGAGACCTCAGCAGGGTGATGTCAACAAGGCTGCCACTAGTAGCTACGACACCTTGAAGGTTACCTTCCAGCCTGGTGGGTCAGTGAGCGATGCCAGGGTAATCATAAATGGTTTATCAGTACCCTGGTTTATTAGACACTTATGCAACATATGGGAATCTTTGAGGAAACGTTTCGCCACACAGTTGCTTCATCAGTCCAATACAAAAAAAGGACGATGTAACGAGAGGAATAGTTTGAGGTGGTCAGTCCCTCAGCCTGGAATTTGTGTTCAGTCAGACTACAGTAGCCACTTCTTCAACCATATGCTTTACTTTCTTCAAGACTGAACACGTAGATTCCAGGATGAGGGACTGATTACCTCAAACTACTTCTCTCGTTACACCGTTCTTCTTTGTATTGGATTGATGAAGCCACACACTCCACGCAGCATGATGCACATGCGTGCTGTTGAAATGTGTCAGCCTGAGGTGGGAGACTTCAGTAAGTGTCAGCCTGAGGTGGGAGACTTCAGTAAGTGTCAGCCTGAGGTGGGAGACTTCAGTAAGTGTCAGCCTGAGGTGGGAGACTTCAGTAAGTGTCAGCCTGAGGTGGGAGACTTCAGTAAGTGTCAGCCTGAGGTGGGAGACTTCAGTAAGTGTCAGCCTGAGGTGGGAGACTTCAGTAAGTGTCAGCCTGAGGTGGGAGACTTCAGTAAGTGTCAGCCTGAGGTGGGAGACTTCAGTAAGTGTCAGCCTGAGGTGGGAGACTTCAGTAAGTGTCAGCCTGAGGTGGGAGACTTCAGTAAGTGTCAGCCTGAGGTGGGAGACTTCAGTAAGTGTCAGCCTGAGGTGGGAGACTTCAGTAAGTGTCAGCCTGAGGTGGGAGACTTCAGTAAGTGTCAGCCTGAGGTGGGAGACTTCAGTAAGTGTCAGCCTGAGGTGGGAGACTTCAGTAAGTGTCAGCCTGAGGTGGGAGACTTCAGTAAGTGTCAGCCTGAGGTGGGAGACTTCAGTAAGTGTCAGCCTGAGGTGGGAGACTTCAGCAAGTGTCAGCCTGAGGTGGGAGACTTCAGCAAGTGTCAGCCTGAGGTGGGAGACTTCAGCAAGTGTCAGGCTGAGGTCGGAGCCTTCAGTGAGACAATGAGGACATCATCAAGTATTTCATTAAAGGTTTTATTCCAGCAGAGCTGAAGTTACTATCTCTCAGGCTGACCTGTCCCATACACGGCACAAATGGAAGAGTTATGAAGATATCTCCATGTCAGACCTGTGGGGGGGGGGAGAAGAGAAATTATTCACAGGAGACGGTGGTGAGGGAAGGAGGTTGACCGGGGCGGGACGTGGGGGGACAGGTTGGGACAAATATAGCCTAGTGGTGTAGACTGTAGATGCAGGAGGGGGAGGGAGGCATCGATCTCCTGGGTGGGTCTACTAGCCCACCTCACACACCCACACTGGTGGGTCTACTAGCCCACCTCACCCACACTGGTGGGTCTACTAGCCCACCTCACCCACTGGTGGGTCTACTAGCCCACCTCACCCACACTGGTGGGTCTACTAGCCCACCTCACCCACACTGGTGGGTCTAGCCCACCTCACCCACACTGGTGGGTCTAGCCCACCTCACCCACACTGGTGGGTCTACTAGCCCACCTCACCCACACTGGAGGGTCTACTAGCCCACCTCACACACACTGGTGGGTCTACTAGCCCACCTCACCCACACTGGTGGGTCTACTAGCCCACCTCACCCACACTGGTGGGTCTACTAGCCCACCTCACCCACACTGGTGGGTCTACTAGCCCACCTCACCCACACTGGTGGGTCTAGCCCACCTCACCCACACTGGTGGGTCTACTAGCCCACCTCACCCATACTGGAGGGTCTACTAGCCCACCTCACCCACACTGGTGGGTCTACTAGCCCACCTCACCCACACTGGTGGGTCTACTAGCCCACCTCACCCACACTGGTGGGTCTACTAGCCCACCTCACCCACACTGGTGGGTCTACTAGCCCACCTCACCCACACTTGTGGGTCTACTAGCCCACCTCACCCACACTTGTGGGTCTACTAGCCCACCTCACCCACACTGGTGGGGTCTACTAGCCCACCTCACCCACACTGGTGGGTCTACTAGCCCACCTCACCCACACTGGTGGGTCTACTAGCCCACCTCACCCACAGTGGTGGGTCTACTAGCCCACCTCATCCACAGTGGTGGGTCTACTAGCCCACCTCACCCACAGTGGTGGATCTTCTTCCATGGTGAACGATTTGTGTGGGCAGGTTTGGGACCAATCCTTCAGAATTTGCATGTGTAGATTATAATGTATCTCTGGCCGGTGTTCCAAGGAGTGCAGGTCGAGGGAAATCAAACGTTCCCAATAATTTATTTACTTAATTGAATCTACACGATCAATGACAGTTCTCTGCACATTCTCAAGAACAGTGATTTCACCTACCTTGAACGGAGCTGTTTGGAGTAGAGCAGTACTCCAGCCTGGAGCGAATAAGTTGGCTTGGCATCTCTTGTTTTGAAAGTTCTAGTTATCCATCCTGTCATTTCCCTTGCGGTTGTGATAGTGACACTGTTGTGATCCTTGAAGGTGAGACCCTCTGATCCTGGGTTATACCTCTAGTCTACCTGGAGGGTATTCCGGGGATCAACGCCCCCGCGGCCCGGTCCATGACCAGGCCTCCCGGTGTATCAGGGCCTGATCAACCAGGCTGTTACTGCTGGCCGCACGTAGTTCAACATACGAACCACAGCCCGGGTGATCCTGCACCGACTTTTAAGTATCTGTTCAGCTCCCTCTTGAAGGCAGCCAGGAGTCTATTGGTAATTTCCCTTATGCCTGGTGGGAGGCTGTTGAACAGTCTTGGGCCCCGGACACTTATGGTGTTTTCTCTTACTGTACCAATGGCGGCCATACTTTTCATTGGGGGTATTTTGCACCACCTGCCCAGTCTTTTACTTTCGTAGGGAGTGATTTGTGGTGCATTCAGGACCATTCCTTCTAGGATTTTCCAATTGGTGATTTTATATATATATAAATTTTATATATATATATATATATATATAATATATATATATAGGATGGGTCCACCTCTGGTGTCAATTGTGGGACCCATTGCCTCGGAGAAGTGG
>WNWK01052568.1:0-12142 GCA_009830355.1 Cherax destructor
ATCAGGGTTTTTTTGAGGGTGGGCCAAATTTTTTGTTGTTGTTGGCAGGAAAAGTGTTGTGGTGGTAGGCTGGGTGGGGGTTAGTGGTTGTGTCCTGGCTCGAAATTTCCCCCGTGTAATTGCTTCTCCCCCCCTGTTTGCTGGGAGCCTTTGGGGTTGGTTACTGGACCTTCTCTTGCGGCCCCCCCCCGGGCCCTTTTTACAGTTGTGTCAGATGAAATATAGATACTGGGTAGTTTCAGATGTTGGTATTTTTTTTTGGGGCCTGGCAGCAGGAGATGGCGGTAACACAAGTATTCAGAGGTTGATTGATTTTGGTTTTTTTTGCAGTTAAGTTTTTCATTGGGGTGTCCACGCTTTTTGGGTGTTAGGGGGGCCTTTTGCTAGGACATTACAGCGGTAAAAAGAACCTCTAAGGAAGGGGGAAAAATACAGGAGCAACAAACTTGCCTGCCACTGCCGCCCCCTCCCCCCGCCACTGTCTGATCACCCCGGGTTTTTTGACATTTTTTTTTACTCTATTGTGGGGTTTGGGAAATTTTTTTTTATACTCCGATGAGATTTTAATTTTTCCCCGTTTTCCAAATGGGTAATTGAAATTTAAGCATTGAACTTCATATTGTTTTCGCACCCCTTTTTGGTTTGGTTGATGTCTGCTTGGAGTCTTGCAGTTTTTTGGGGGGAACACTGTCATGCAGATATCAAAAAATCAAAACCACGGCACTGTGGCTGATCCCCCTGTCTATCCCCCGATATGAGGATGAAACAGGGGGGGAGCAAAGTCTGTCCCTTTGGGGGAAAAAAAGTTCCGTAGCCGCCCAAACTTTACTCTGTTGACTACTACTCTTTGTGTTCTACTTGATAGTAAATTATAGATCCATCTACCAACTTTTCCTGTTATTCCTTTATCCCCCTTTTGGTCATCACACCATGGTCATGTAGATGGATCAAATTTTCTGAAAAAAAAAGGTAGTAATCAACAAAAAAAGTCTGACGCTACTGAAAAAACCCCCCAAAGGAAAGTCTTCCCCCCTTTCCTTTCCCCTCATCCCATATCAACATTGACGGGATATAAACCACAGTGCTGTTTTCTTTCGCAGATGCCCCCGAATCTTATGACATTCCCCACCGTTGAAGAACTAAAGCCCCCAAGAACCCCAAAACCCAAAATTTTTTAAAGGGGGCTGAAAAAAACAATATGAAGTTCAATGATGAAAATTTTCCCCGTTAATAAAAACGGAAATTAAGAAATTCGCCGGAAAAAAACAATTCCAAAAACCAAAAGGGAAAAAAACCAAAGTAAGGGGAACCTGGGGTGATTTTTCGAGATCTCCCTTAAGGGGCCCCAAAAAAAATCCCAATTGCATCTTTCAAAAATGAAAGGGGATTGGGAACCTTAAAAACCCGGGGGGATCCAAACCCCATGTTGCCCTTTTCCCGAAAAGCGTTCTTCTAGGCGGAAATTTTTCCCACACTAACTGCCCTTTCAAAGGGGTGAAATTGCTGCCTTTTAAAAAGGGCCAGAAACCCTTTTACGCACGCAAAGGGGCCAAAACCACCAAAACTACTGGGAACGCTTGAAGTTCCTAAACCTGTACTCTCTAGAACGGGCGGGAGAGATACTTAAAATTAAAAATTTCTGGGGGGCCCCCAGTCCAAAAACTTCAAAAAAAATCCCCCCCAAAAAGCAAAAAGACTCGGGCGTGTTAACCCCTTTCCCCAAGGGGAAGGGGGTGCCACTAGCACTTGGGAAACCAAAAAGTGAAAAGGCCCCCAAGGTTGGTTCAACTGCCTCCCACCCAACTGGGGGGAAAATTACCAAAACCCCCCTGGCTGTCTTCAAGCAGGCACTAACCCCAGGCACCTCGGGCATTTGACCAGAGGCTGTGGGTTCAAAAGTTGGACTGGGGGAAACCCGCCAAAACCCCGGGTTGATCAGGCTCGGGGCCCAAATGAGGCCTGGCCCGGGGGGGCTGCAGGGGGGTTGACCCCTAGAATTCTCCCCCGGAAAAACCCGGTAAACCCCAATCAGCCCCACCACACTATACCATTCATTCATCTATCCCTACCTCCCTTTTTCCCTTTTTGGTTTGGGGGTCCCGCAAAAATTACCCAACCTAAAACCCAAAAAAAGGGAGTAAGGAATTTTTACGCAATCCAATGCTTAAAAGGAACCCCCCCCAATCTTCAAAGACCCAAACACTCACTGTTCAGAACATCCCCCTTACTACTCTGCAATAATCTATAGAACCTAAATTAAAACTTTAACCCCAGCTAAAAACCTTTTTGACCAGGTTGTGACAGGACCCATAGACATTACCAGACACATAACTTTTGACATTCCCCCCGTCCGACTAAACCCCTACAAAAAATTCAAGGGGCATAAAAAGGGCCAAAAACTGGAATCCCCCTGAAAAACCCCCAGAACTGCAGAAACAACCCCCCTTTCCAAAAACCGTTAAAAGACATCTTATTTTCTTACCAAAACCCAACCAGTAAAATAACCACATTTAAAAAAAACTTTTTTTTGCACAAAATCCACAGCAAAATACACTTATTGATATCTGTGATTCCCCCTAATTTGCCCCATGACTGTAAACAAAATTTTTAAAACAACTATTGCTTCATAATTTTAAGCTAGTCATGTTTAATATCGGTTATTCATTGTGTCACTATTGATAAGATCTTCATAAGACTGCCTGAAATGCCTGGGGGATACCTAGGCATATTAGGCCCTCTAATAATATCTAACTCAAAAAAATGATAAATAAAACATGTACCCCCCTTTTTTAATATTAAAAAAAATATCTTATCTGTATTGCTGTACAAAAAAGGGGTTTGAACCCCCCATTCCTTTGGGGACTAAAAAATTAAAAGCTCTCCCCCCCAATTTAAAGACTGTTTGGTTTCCCCCCTTTAAAAAAATTTGGAGAAATTTCTGGACACTGTTTGTAAAAATTTTTTTAAACTTGATTAACTTGTTTTTTTACTCTATCTTCAATATTCAGCATATCCAATTGTTGAATTCCCTCCGGGCCCACATGTCTCTTGGCCCAAAAGGCCCCGGATGAGTCTTACCTTTTTTTTTCTGGGTGATTTGCAGTTTGTCTTTCGTTTTTGTAAGGGGAGAGTACCATGAAGAGCAAGCGATTTTCCTTTGACTTTTAAAAAGGGGGCTAAAAAGGGCCTTTTGACCTGGGGAGACACTGTGCTTGGTTAGAGGAACTTCACCCCGGCATTCTTTTTCTTTACTACCTTTCCCCTAAATTCCCCCGGGTGAAATGGGAAAAAGGGGATTCCCCCATATTTTACTGGGGGAAAATGAAGTGATGGTTTTCCCCTTTCACTGGACATTAAAATTATTTACCCTCTCAGTTTATATTTCCCCCAAAAGTATGGCTTCTTTTTTCCCCGAGATGTATCGATAGTTTGTTGTCTACTAACCATTTGTTTTAAGGCTCCTTTCCCCGTTTTATATTGGGATTTTTTTGGGGGGGCTTTCCCCGAAATCAACAGACCCCTTCATTCCCCGGGAAAAACCCCCTGCTATCGGGGTGGTTTTGATTCCTTTTTTGTTTTTAAAAAAATTTTTTTTTCTGTTGTTTAAATAGGACTTAAAGCAATCTGTAACCTATTCCGATAGTTTGGGGAATTTTTTCATAATATATTGTGGTTGACAGTATCAAAGGGCCCTTTTTTCAAGTCAAAAAATTACCTTTCCCCATGGGGGTTCCCCTTTTTTTTTTGTTCTCATGTAATCCATCGGGTTAAAGGGGTCGGTTGGTAAGATCTCCAAAAAACCTTTGATTGGTAACTATAGAATATTGTTGTCACTAAGATACTTAACTACTTGACAGTAAAACCCCCCTTTTAAATTTTGGGGTATTACACTGAAAATCAAACACCCCATAGTTGCTGACATCAACCACTATTTTTTTTGAAAAATAGGAGTATCTCTGGCCCCTTGAACCGCTCTGGCACTGTATTTGGGGGGATGGACAAATTTATTATGTGAGCAATGGGGATTCCAGTTAAAAGGGACCATTTTTTTTGGAATTTTGGCGGATTTATCGGGGCCCGGGGCCAAAACGGGGGGTTTTTTAACCGTTTAGTTCTTTTCAAAAATCTTGAGATACCCTTACTAGTTGACAACTTTTTGGGTTATTTTCCTTTTTGGTATAGTATTTTTTTAAATTTTCAAAAATCTGTGTTAAAGATATTTGATGCAGCTGGTAGCTTACTTACTAGTGTTGATGAAAAAATTGGGGGGTAGATGAATTAAAACAATTTGCCTTTTTAGTTTTTTGTGGCATACCTCTTATCGACATTCATTATAATTATAATCAAAAAAAAAGGCAAACCCCAAAGGGTTAAAATACCCCCGGCGGTTTTTAAGGATGGGGGAAAAAAGGGTTTTTAAAGGGGGAATGGACGTTAGGGTGGGGAGTGCTAGATGAGGGGAAAAAAGGGGGGGGAGGGTAGCAAGAGATCGGGGGTAAAAAGGGACTGAGGGGTTTAAAAGAGGTATAATCTTCAGAGTTTTTTAGTAAGTCTTTTTCTGTCAAAAAGTCAATGAGAGATTTGGGGTTAAAAAAGGAGGGTCCATCTGAAAAAAAAGGAAGGTAAAGAAAGGGCCGCAGAGCGAAGGGGCCCTTGGAACTCTGCTCGTTTTTAAATGGGCAGCCCCAAAAGGAAAAATGTGGGGAAAGCACTGGGGAAACCCGAAAAATGCTCACAGAGGGGGGAGGGAGCCTCTCCATAAAAATCCCCCGGGGGGAAAAAACGAGGTGGGCCCCTCCCAAAAGGAGAAAAGTAGTCTCCCAACCTCGACATTGGTGACAAGAAAAGGCCCCCGAAACCTATAATCGGGTTTTAAAAGAATAAAATTTGTTTTCAGCAGGTCAGCCAAAAATTTTTTGAACGGGGAAAAGGGGGTAGCAATGCCGCAAAAAGTCCGTGAAACACCTCTTAAAAAGGGGAAAGGGCATGTACTGCGGAGGAGCAGTGTCTGCCTGTTCATTCCCCCTTCGTAAAAAAGACCGGGAAAAAAAACAAATCTTTATGCTTAAAAGATCGGGGGAACCCCAAAGGGGGAAAAAAAAGAACTGGGGGGGAGGTTTTAAAAATTTTTTTTAAAAACCCCAAAACACAAGGGGGGTCTGAAAAAGCCCCCAAAAAAAGGGGTCGGCATAGATGAAAGGAAAATGCCAAAAGAATGGCATAAAATTCCCGCCCAAAAAATGAAGCCGAGGGTAATAGATGCCCCTCAAGTTTTCCCCCACTGCTGCGGGAAACCGACGCCGGGGGTGATTTGGGCCATCGGTGATTCTGAGTCAGGAATGGAAAAATGGTCTAGAAAGAAAGAGCGGAAGGCCGGGTAGTTTTTCGCGGAAAAGGGAAAGAAAACGGACAGCGGGGAAATTAAGGTAGAGGAAAGGGTGAACCCAAAAGAACATAAAAAGGCGGGTTTAAGGGAAGACAAGAGTGAATGCAGACGAAGAAAAAGGGGAAAAAAGTAAACGGGGGGGACAAAAAATAACGAGCGTCTACAACCCCCGTGACAACCCCATACAGGAAAAAGGGTTGGGAAAACCCGGGAGCGAACATAAAAACGAATGCAATTTTCAGGGGAAAAACGACAAGGGATGGAATTTGGTTTAAAAGGGTCTAAAAAAGAAAAAAAACCCAACATAAACGTAATCCCGGGGATGGTTTTGGGTGGAGGGGGAAAAAGTGGGGGAGAGGCTCCCGGGGAAAATTTTTTCTGGGGCATTATAACAAAATTTCGATAAAATTAGGGGAATGTGGCGAAGGAGAGTTCTGATCGGGGCCCCCTGAAAGATGGGGGGTTTTTTTTAAAGGGGGTTCACCGGGTATGACAAGTCGCCTTCAAGAGGGGTAATGTGGGGTTTCCAGGAAAATCTGCGGTCAAACAGGAGGCCGAAAAAAACCCGACGTATAAAATTTTGGGAAAAGTAAAAAGTATAAGGGATTATGGTGATCAGAACCACTGAACGTCTAGTGAATGTAATTTGATGATTTTTTCCACTAAAAATTTAAACCCCCTAGTGGGGCCCCAAACAAAAAACCCGGTTGAGGGGGATGCTGGGGAAACGGGGAATAAAATGACAGTCAGCACCTGCAAAATTTTTAGCAAAGTCATCCACAAAAGAGCGATGCCAAAAATTTTGGGTGGGGGCCCGATGCCAGATTATTTATAGCAAGCAAAAAAAAGTTTTGTGCTCAGAACACCCCGGGGGACCCCTTTAAAATTGGGGAAAATTTCCCCGGGAAAAAGTTCATTACAACCCCCCCGGAAATGTCTGAAAATTAAAAGGGGCCTTAAGAAAGAAGGGTAGGTTCCCCCGGGGCCTAAGGAGGGGCCCGGGCCAAGATATTATATTCCAAGTTGTATCATAACCTTTCCCCAAGGTAAAAAAGATAGCGAAACCCCGAATGATTATTCCGGCATTACGAATATACGTATCCAAGCGCAAAAAAGGGTCAAGGGAAAAGAACCCCCTTAGGAAAAAAACCCCGGCCTGGGGGAGTTTTTTTGAGTTCTAACCCCACAAAAAACGTCTATTAACCAGACGTTCCATCCCTTTTGCAAACTGCACGGGAAAAAGAGCGATGGGATGGTAGTGAGAGGGGATCTTTCCTAAAAGGGGTTTTTCAAAAGGGGGAGAAAAAAAAAACTTCCCACGGGAAAAAACCCCTTTGGATCATATGGGTTAAAGAGTCGTAAGGGGAAAAATAAAGGGGGCTGATAAAAATGTTAGCATCAAAGGGAATGCCGTGGGGCCCCAGTTGCCGATTTTCGGCAAGCAAAAAATTTGCCCCATTCCCCTTAAGGGAAAAAAAGGGCACATTATAGGATTCTTCTCAAAAAAAGAAAAAAATCAAGGGGCTTTAACTCGCTGGCAGACTTAGAAAAGGAACGAGGGGCTTAGGGGGCCCCCGGGAAAATTTTGGAAAACAAAATTAAATTTCAGTAAAAAGGCAAGGGAAGTTATATCGCCCCCAACCCTAAAAAACGGGCCCCGGGTGGGGGGAAATTTACCATTAAATTTTCCAAAATTTCTTCCAGACTGCCCCCCATCGGAAGCCAAGTGACAGTAAAACGTAATCTCGCCAGCAAGTGCGTTAGAAATCACGATGACAGGGAAAAGCAATAGCTTTTTGCTTGAAAAAAATTGTCTCTCTGTGGTTCTTTTATACCAAAAACCGGGGCCCCAACGTGGCTTTAAAACGCACTCCCCGGGGGTTTCAAGGGGGGAGACCACCGGCACCCGGGGGATGCCCCGGGTTTTTGGGGAAAGGTTGTAAGCCCCGAAGTGGAGGACGGAAATTTTCCAGCGTGGGCAATGAGGAGGAAAAAAAACAGAGGGTATTAAGGATGATTGGAAAAATAATCGCTGTCATCAACCCCGGGGGACAACCAGGAAAAATCAAGGACAGTTGATAAGAGCAGAGGAAAAAAGATCGATGCAGGAAAAGAATGATTGGGGGTCAAAGGGGGAGGAGTACCCATTTAAAACATGGAGGGGGAAAAAGAAGAAAAACCCCCCAAATGAATGTCACGGGGGGCACAGTGCCCCTCCCCAAAAAAGTGGTGTGCGTTAAAATCGCCAAGTAAAAAAATGGGGTGGCGGAAAAGGGCCAAAAAAAAACTCTGGGGGACAATGCCCACGAAAAAAGGGGAAATATTTTAAAAAAGGAGTGATACCACTTTCAAAGGATGGGGGAATGAAGGGGAAAAAGGGGGATAAAAGCTGATGGGGTTGGAAATCCCGTGCATAAGAAAAAATTTCGTTAAAAAGGTTCCTCGGAAAAAAAAGGGCCGTAATATAACCCCAAATTTTTAGCCTGAAAAGGCCAAAAAAAGTGGGTTTTTAAATTTGGGTTTTTTTTAAAAAAAACCCCCCCAAAGGGGGGAAAATGGGGGAAAAAAACCTGGGGAACTCACCCCCTGTTACCCCCAAGGGGGCCCAGATATTCCACTGCAAAAGCCATGATTTATGGAGAAAGATGAAGTGGAAGTGAGGAAGCTATGGACTAGGGGGTTGAAAAGTCCACGTGTGGGGCAGCGGGGAAACCTGTAATCAGAGAGGGGGGGGGATTTTGAAGGAAAGAGGGGGTTAGACGAAAAAAAAAGATGAGAACCTCAGATAGAGGTCCATCATCGGTTTAAAAAAAATTTTTGCTTCCCCTGTTTTGGGGAATCCCCAAAATGCAGAATGTGGGACTATATTAGAAATGGAAGAAGAGGGAGCAAAGATCGGGAGTCTATAGACTGTACTAAAAAAGAGGGCGGGGGGTAAAAGAGGGGGAAATGTCGAAGGGCTTTTGGGGGGGGAAGGGGATGAAGGAGTGTGATGAGGGGGAGGGGGAACCTCCCACACTTACAGAACAGGGGGGGGGGCGAAGAACCTGGCAATGGGGGTTTTTTTAAAGGGCTTTTTAGAAGAATGGGGCCTGAGGTTTAGGGTGAATAACCCCGGGGGGTAGGAAAACCCCAACTTTCGAAAAGTAGAAAAGGGAAGGGGGGTGGATAGATGGGGGGCCAGGGGGGGGCTTCGGCCCCAAAACATCAAAATTCAAGACAGGGGTGACTGAGGATGGGCCCCCGAAAGCCTGGGGTTAAACCCCCCAACCCCGGGGACTTTTTAAAATGGGGGAAAAGGAAATACGGGGGGGGCCCCCCTTAAAAAGGGAAAAATGAGAGAGGCCCTTTTAAAAAAACCCTTTCCCGCCTTTTTTGGGGGAACCCAATTTTCCCCCCATTAAATACAAGGGAAATAAGGATGTTTCATGACATTTTAAGGAAAGGGAGGTAAAGTAAAAAAGGACTGGGGGGGGCCCCCCAAGGGGGATTCGGCCATGGACCGAATATTTTGGGGGTGCCCAAAAACGCCAGCATTTTTCACTGCTGTGGGGGGGGGCACCTTTCGAACTTGTAAACGTTGACCTGCAATGAGACTAAAAAGGGGGGAGTTCAGGGGGTTTCCCCAAAGTTAAACGGAAATTCATGGAAAACGCCCGCTTTTGGAAGGGGGGGAAAAAATGTAAACCCTTTAAAAGGTAGGGGGTTCTTGGGGTTCAAGTTGCCTAATATGTCTGGAAATTCCTTTGGGGGCAAGGGTTTTGGGGAAAAAAGACAGTACCACTAAAAAATTAAAAATGATCTTGTAAAATGATGGGGAAAAATTCTATGGTGAAAAAAGGGGAAAAACCCCAAAACCCCCCAATTTGGGTGATGGGTGCCGCTTTGAAGCGTAAAAAGAAATCTTTGCCTACATGGCTGGAAGGGGTTTTTCCAATACTATGATGGGAAAAATGGGGGGTTGGGGTAGTTGGTCTGAAAAAAAACTTTGACCATTGAGATTTTTAAAAAAAGAAAAATTTTAAGGGGGGAAAAATTTTTTTTCGGGGTTTTAAGGGGAAAAAGATCGAATCCCCGGGGGTCGTGGTCATTTGGGTGGGGGGGCCGGGGGGTCGAGGGGGAAGGGGGAGTGATTCAATTTTTCCGCCCCATCGAGGGGGAAGGGGAACAAGGTCAAAAAGCAAAGGGGCAGATATGTCGAAAGGGCCTGTCAGAACCCCGGTACCTGAAGCAGGGGGGCGACCCGGGGACCAGCAAGAGGTACAGGGGTATTAAAAAATTTCAGGTAATGGGGGGGGGCAGAACGGGGGCCCCGGATCGAAGGGGGGGGGGGTTTTGGGGCCCTGGATTGGGTCAATGGTTGGGTTACTTCTTTTTTTTTATTTTTAAGAAAAAAAAAAAAAAAAAAATAAAAAAAAAAAAAAAAAAGGGGGGCGTGGAGGAATGGGGCCCCCAGGAGGAAGGGAAAGGGGGGAAAACCTCCGCCCCCCAAAGGCCCCCCAAAAGGGGGAAGTAGTGCAAATGCTGCAGGGAAACCCCCTCCCTACCCCCCCTTCATGCCAGAAAACCAGCAATCCGGGATAAACCTCCCCATCCACCGAGCCCCTCGGGGACAAAAAGAGGGCGGCCCCGGTATCCGCCACAAAAATACCACCTTCGACCACCCCCAAATTAAAGGTGGCCTCCGAAACCCCCCCTCGCCCCCAAAAATACCCCAAAAAACCCCCCCCGGGGACTGGAGAGGGGCGGGGGATCCCCAGGGGAATCCCCATTTCCCCCCAAAAACACCACCACCAAAAAACCCCAAAGGGGGGGGTGGACCACGATACCCCCCCCCTTTGGAACTAGAATGCCGGGGGAATGGGGGTTAAAAAAGGGGGAAAATAAGGGGAGGGATGGGGGAGGAAGAGGAGGGGAAAAAAAAGGAGGATGGGGGAAAAAAGGGGAAAAAGGAAAAGGTTGGGGATAGGGGGGTTGGTCTGAGGGAAGACCAAAAGGTCCAATTCCTCAGACCAAGAACCTCTTCACCACAGCAAGGAGCCCCCCTTAAAAAGGTATCGACTTTAGTTTTATTTTGATCTATCTATTAGTTTATGGCTTTTCCCCCCAAATGTTTGAGTTGTTTCCAAAAGTTTTTGGGGGTTTTTCTTGTATTCTTCGTTTTTTTTGGGAATAGTGCCTTGCCTTTGTGCCTTTTATGCCCTGCATTTTTTTCTCCCTTTTTTAAAATTTATTTAGTGTTTAAATATCCTGTCTGTTTTCCTTTTTAATTTTTTTTCAACTGGTCTCGATTTTCAAATTATCTAATATCTCAGTAGTCACCCGGGGGTTTTAGTTCTTCGTTTAATCCTAACCCCCTTTTAAATGGTCAATATTATCGTTTTGGGAGTGAACATTGTTTTTTTTCCGGGATCATTTACGTCCGTCAACTTGTTATCCCCTGACCAGTCACAAAGGTAGCATATTTACCAGTGTTTCACTGTAGTTTTTAGTTTCCCCCAACTTTTATTGTCTTTTTGGGGCCCATCCATTCCCTAGTGTTTTTTTCCCGGTATAGAAAATGATGAAAAAGTCAAAAGGCCTGTGGTAATGACCCCTGACGACTAATGTTTTCAAGGCGGTTAAAAAATGTGGTAAATTGGGGGGGCTGAGAACAGTGTGACCCGGGGTTTGGGGTATTAATGTTGTGTAAACCCATTAACCAGAATTTGCTTATATTTTTTACTGGGCCCGTTTTTTTGATGTTGAAAACAAAAATTTTTAAAAAACCTAGTATTACTGTCTCGTCATTGTTATCTAGCCCCACAAACTCCAAAAAAAATTTAAAAACTGGTCATGGTGGGGGGGAAAACTGGGTTTCCAAAAAGGGTTTTTGGGCTTGGGAAGCAACACTTCAAACAATAGAATTTCCAGTTTATTATGATTTAAATCAGGTTTGGGGTTATAACTAAGTCGTTCCCATAGGGGGGAAAAACCCAACTATCTTTTCTATTCCCCTTAAGCATTTTTTTTTTGTAACCTTTATTTTTTCCTCGCCCCAGTCACCGTATCATCCCCAAACCGGATTCCCAAAAAGGATCTAACTGCCGCCGCATTCCCCCCCCCAGCTCCCCATGGGGGGGATGTGCTGGTTTGGCCCCCCTGGTGGCAACGGTAAATACCTTTGCAGAATAGGACCAGGGGTGAGGAGGAGGTAAACACTTTTGTGTGTAGGGGTTTTTTCGTGGTGCTGTTTACCCCACGAATGCTGATGTGATACTGCTGGCTGTTCGAAGAAAACATATGGCCTTTTGGGCAACCAAAGGGGAAAACATGGGGGTAGCATTAAAAGGCTCTACACGTATCTTCAAAATGGTGGGACGGGGGCATACGACCGGGGAGAAAATACCAGGACATCCCAGTACTGGTAAATTCATGTTTGGAGGTGGGAAAAAAGGGGTGGGTCCAAGTATTATTCTTGGTTTAAAATTGAAATGTTCCCTTTTTAATGTACTGACATTGATGTCGGCAAGTTTTCCAAGATTACAGAATTATACCGAACGTCATGGGCAGGGGACTGAGGGGGCCCCCCATGGGGCCCGTTAGAGGGGTCATACACCGGAAAAAGACAATCCGGGCGCCCATCCGCATCTAAAGGGGGTTCTGCCCGAAAATTTTAAAACCCCGGTGTATGTGACATATGCAGGAAAAGGCAAACCTGCAGGATTTGTGGTTCAAAGAACATATCTGCAGCTTTGGGCGGTTCAACAACCACAC
>WNWK01052569.1:0-12141 GCA_009830355.1 Cherax destructor
GTGAACAGTTGGCTCTTGATTTAGGGAATTTGAGCTACTCTTCCTTACCGATCAAACCTGCTTAATTACCATTCCCAATGTACTGTTTGACCCTTACACATTTAACGTTTCCCGGGAATATAATAATAATTTACTGTGCATTAGAGTTAATATTAATAAGAGAAGAATGGATTTGCTACATTATTACTATTATCAAAAGCGTTAAATGGATTAGTTACAATAACTAAAAATTCCTTACTAAGAACGTATCAGGTGGTGACCAGGACCAGCTGCCGACATTCAGTAATTAAGACACAACTGCAGTCACCACTTATATTGTACAACGTTTCACGCAACACTGGACTATTAACAAAGTACATTAGTACATACTTGAAAAGGCCCAGTGTATGATTAAACGTTGTACAAACAAAAGTCTTCCTGCGGTTGTTACCAAAGCATCACTTGAAAGAATTAAACATTAAAAGGTCATCACCGTGGTCGTCTTTGTTATCAAAGTATAATTTGAAAAAATAACTTAAAGATCTTCATTAGTCATAAAAAATCTTGCTCGGGCCAATATTGTTATCCTTCAATGTTATGCTTACATAAATAAAAAATAACTCATGCTCATCAACTCTGCCAGTTGTCTATTACTTCCACGATTCGATGCCCAGCCTTTGCGGAGTGCGGGTGTGTTGTTTCTGGTCCCTACGGTGGAGTTGAGAACTGGTAGTTTTCATCAACATGGTGGAGCGCACAGACGACGTGTCAATACTGTCTGTATTGAAGTGTTGCAGGGCGCGATTTACCCAAGCAACGCAGATGTTCTCCTCCCAGCTATTTTGGGGGATTCTTTGGGGATATCCATTGAAGAATTATTTGGGATATCCCCTCAACGGTTCGTCGAGGATTTTTTCAAGTTTGCAGTGGCCAGCGCATATGAGCGAGTGGTTGACACGTATCAGGAGAAGAGGATTGTCGTCAACACGGGATTAGAGGTACGGCTTCGAGATGTGTCACGGTACTACATTTATATACGAGTCCGAAACGTGCGTTCAAGCATTGGATGTTGATGTGCGAAACGTCTTCAGTCAATTTGGTGACGTCCATGCAGCCACGGTGGGCCGGTGGGCACAGGGGATTTATGCCGGCTGCAAGAAGGTTCATTTTCTTTGAAATGACGCTCAAACGTCAGATACCTTCATACGTCATGATGGAGGAGTTCCCGGGCAGCAGGTCTATGTGACTTACGCAGGCCAAGTTCAACGTGTCGCCTGTGTGGATTACCTGACATGTGGCGGTGGCATGTGATCGTCGGATGGGCCAACAGAGACATGGAGCTGCTGATGGTATGAGGAAGGATGAAGTGGTGGTCGTGGATGCTATGGATGAGTCGCCAGGGGAGAATATGAGCATGGTGCCAAGTGGACAATGGAGTGACATTGTTGATAAGGAGGATGAGCGTGTACTAACGTTGTCACAGGTGACCCAGGATGGCGAGACAGCGGAGACGGAGAAGTGGCTCTGCCGGAAGGTGTGAACTTGGTTTTGTCTGAGCCGCTTTTGGGGGATTTTCCACTGTTGTTGGACAGTCCTGTGTGTGAGGGCACACAGCATGGTGTGGAGGACTTAGGATCAGAGGTGAGAGGGACGAGAGTGAGACGAGTGTGATGGGCGTCTCAGAGAGGGCCTTGCCTTCAGGTCCAGGAGGTTGGTGTAGAAGTGCACAGGGAGAGGATTGTGAGACTATGGAGGCTACAGGGGACTCCAGGAAAAGGCCTAGTGGTCTAGTTGAGGACGATGTCCTAACACCTGGGCAACAGGTGTGCAAGAAGGCCTGGGTGGAGGTGGCAAAAGGGGGACGGGGGAGTGTCAAGGGTAGAGAGGGAGTGAGGGACAGGAAAGCAGACAGGCAAGTACTAGGAGTGTCAGTAGAGGAAGAGAGCATTAGTAAGGGAAAGTCGGTAGTGACGAGGAAGTTGAAAAGTAGAGGAAAGCCCACTGCGTTCTTTTCAGGTGTTTAACGATGAATGTAAATGGCCTCCGAGCGGAGGTCAAACGTAAATGGGTAGAGGTGACATTAAGACGTTTAAATGTGGATGTGTGTATATTGCAAGAGCATAATTATAGGATGGGAGAGATTTGACGTTAGTGGATTTACAGTTTATGCGGGTAGTGCGGGTAGTTTCAAGGGAGGGGTGGCTATAGGTATACGTGTGACCAGTCCCTTTCGGTTGTTGGCTTGGGAAGAGGGGGGGGAGGGTGGTAAGGGTTGAGGGTTTATGGGGAATGTCAGAGTGTGTATAGTGGAGTTTATATGCCGGCTATAAGTTGTAGAAAACTAAGGAAGAATTTGTGAGAGAGGAGTTGATATATTTCTTACGTGGTTGCCGGTTGTGACTATTGTCGCAGGGGATTGGAATTGTGTGATTAGGAAGAGGGATGTGGAACCGAGAGGGCGGGGTGTGAGTTGGGGTTTTGCGTGATGTTTTGGGTGCGGCAGGAGTCAGAGATGTGGTAGGGGCGGTGGGTGGCATATAGAACATACGTTCATACGTAGGGGCTATGCTGCAAGACTCGATCGTGTGTATGTGTCGAGGGATGTTATAGTGGAGGGCGTGGATTGCGTTGATGTTGGGTTTTCCGATCACAGGGGTGTGTTGGCAGTGTTGGGATGGGAGGAGCTGTTAGAACGTATGCTAGTTATTGGAAGCTTAACGTGGGCTTATTGCAGGGGGAACTGTGTAGGAGGAGTTTTGAGGAGTGGTGGGAGGGGATGTGGAATGATGGGAAGGACCGGGAAGATGTGGTGGGTTGGTGGAATGGAGTGGCGAAAGTGGGTATTCAGGATTTTTATAAACGTGAAGGTAGAGAGCAGGCGCGAATGCGTTATGGCCTGCAGAGGTATTTGGAGGGCAGTTGGGATTGTTATGTGGGGGGCGGGTTACTCGTTGGAGGACATAGAGGTTTTGAGGGGCCAGTTGAAGGATATACAGAATGAGAGATTCCAGGCTATCAGAGTGAGGGCAGGTATTGAGGATGTGCTGTGGGGGGACAAACCGTCTTTGACTGTCTTGCATGGTTTTCGAAAGAGGAGGCAGGGATGACGATGACGTCATTGAAGGTACACGAGGAGTTGGGTGGGTATATGAAGGGACAGGTACTGAGGTCGACAGAGGGTATGAGCGGGGTTTTTGGATGTTTGGTTTCGGCGGTATCTAGACCGTAGGTTGGAGGAGGTGGAGGCGAAAGAGGAAGTTTTGGAGGGTATACAGGTAGGGATTAGTGAGGAGGAGAGGAAAGGGATGGAGGGTAGTATAACTGAGGAGGAAGTGTGGTTCGCAGTGAAGGGATGCAGATGGGTAAAGCGCCGGGAGTCGATGGCTTACCTAGTGATTTTTATGTTCAACATTGGGGAGTGTTGAAGGAATGTTTGACGAAAGTTTTCAATCGTTTGAAGGAAGTACGGTATATGGGGGAGGATCAGCGCACTGGAGTTGTGGTTTTAATGCCTAAGGGAAAGTGGTGGAAACGATTAGGGATTACAGAGCTATAACACTTTTATGTGCAGATTACAAAATCTTTGCAAGGATTTTGGGTAATAGGGTTAAAAGGTTTTGGATTCTATCATAGAACGTGGTCAGTATGGGATACCGGGAGGTGTATGGGGAATGGGCATGGTAGGATTAGGTCATTCATCGAGGGTCGAGAGGGGGGTGGGGTTTTAGGGCTTGATTGGGAAACGGCTTATGACAGTGTGGATAGGAATATGTTATTTGACATTCTTCGTAAGCAGGGTTTTGGGAATGAAGTAGTGGGTTGGGTGCAAACGTTGTATGAGGGGGCTTTGGTGCGGGTTCAATTGAATGGAAGGGTGGGAAACGTGGTGGACATGAAGCGGGGTTTGCGACAGGTGCCCTTTGTCGCAAATTCTGTTTGCATGCTTACAGGATCCTTTTATAGGTTAGTATCGAAGGGGGTAGGGGAGGAGGGTCAGGTACCTGGTTGTGCATCTGAATAGTGGGTTATGTTGATGACACAACAATTCTCGTAGGTGGGTGGGAGGGGTTAGATGCTATAGGAGGATTATAAGTGTTTTTGGGGCAGCTACAGGATGCGGATTAACAGGGTGAAATCTAAATTGTTAGAGGTGGGGACGTGGGTGGGCGGGACTTGGGGAATAGGTATGGTTGGCATGTTGTTGAGTGCTTGAAAATTTGTGGATAATTTATTGTAATGATGTGAGTAGGGCGAGGGTTGAAAATTCTTCTAAGGTGGAACGGCGACAATCGGCGAATGAGTGGATGGAGACCAGGAGATGTGACGTTAATGCAGAGGGTTATGGTAGTGAATGTTTTACTGTATAGTAAATTGTGGCATGTGGCAAGGGTATACCCACTCGTGGGAGAGATGTTGAATTATTACAGCGGAGAGTGTTGCGGTATATATGGGGTTTTGGTAGACATTGGCTTAATAAGGAGGTTGTCATGACGCTGGTTAGTAAGGAGGTTTGGGGTTGATACCCTTACATAGGAGGCTTATAGGGATATATGTAAAGCAGAGATATGTGGAGGAGGGAGGGTGGGGGTAAGCGGGTGGGAGTGGTCATGGGAGGTACGGAGGTGTGGAGTGGACGTGACCTGAGTTTATGTGAGGCAATGTTGAGGGTTTTACTAGTTGTCAGAGAGCCAAGGGGTTTTCGGGTGGGGTTTTGGACAAGCTTGGGGAGGCGGGGTATAGTGCAAGGGTAGCAGAGTACCCAAAGTATAATTCGGGCGACTTGGGTAGGTTTCCGAAGTTGAGGCTGAGGGCGAGGGTTAGGAGACGGTTTTTCGATTCCTACATGGAATCTTGGCTTCTAAAGCGCAATTGTTTTTAATGGGTTTAGCAAGTGAGGGTACTTGTTTGAGATGTGGGCTTTGGATACGTCGTACCATGCGGTGTATTTTGTGAAGTTTTAGGCGGGGTACGGGAATGGTTTGGACGGGTCATGAGGAGTGTAGGTGGGTGTGGGCTTTTGATGTTAGGGCTTTAAGCCTGATATTGGTGGGTTTGAGGAAAATGTACGTGAAGTTTAATGTACCTGGTGGTTGATTTCATATATGTGTCGTGGGGTATGCGCGAGGTAGTGGGTGGAGGGGTTCGTGCCTTGGCGGCACATTTTTACAGGACGAAATGTAGGAATCAGGGTTTGTATGGGAGAACTTGGGTTGAAGCTTTCAGAGGGTTATAGAACGATGACGGTGGTGTCCCTTTTTAAAGGGTTTTGGGGATGACGTAGGAACCATTCGAGGGGACTGGTCGAGTGGGGGAGGGGGAGGTTGGGTATATCCGGAAGGGGTTGACTAGGGTATAGTATGGTTGATTGATGTGTGGTTGGTTAGGCGTGGGTATACAGGGTTGAAGCTAGGATGGGTTGGGACGGGGTGGTATCGTGGGTGTCCGAATTTTGGACGTTTCGGGGTTTATGGGGTTGTAGGTAAATGTTCAGTGTGTGTTGACTCAGACTTGGAGTGATGATGGTTGGGGGGTCATAGGGGTCATGGACGCTGGGGTTTTCCTCTAGGATGTAGTAGTGTAATCTAAAGTTAAAGTAGTAGGGTTTGTCGGTGGTGATGTGCTGGCGTTTTGCATTTATGTGGCAGGTTGGAGGTTAGGAGGTATTAGGTGTTAGACAACCGACAGTGTGCAGGTGTGCTTGGGTGAAGTTGTCCCAGGTATCTGTGGCAATTCATGTAGGATAAAGTTGATGTTTTGCTATGTTTGTCTTAAGTTTAACGTTTTTAGTATTGTATTCTGTATGTGTTCCTATCTTTTGTTTGAATTATACATTAGGAGCAGCTTCTGCATATTTTGGTTTTTCTAGTGTTTGTATATGTATGCAACACAAATGTGTTTTGTGTGGTCTTATTATCCGGTGTGGAATGTGACGTTGTGTTGTAGACAGTGTTGTCTACGGTAGTGATGGCTTGATGTTAATGTATTTCTTATTTAAGATGATGTTGTGGTGTGACCCTAGTTTCGGGGGTCAGTTGTTTTTGTGTGTTATTGTGCAACACCTGTTTTATAGGCAGAAAGTTTAAGGTTTTATTTTATTTCATGCCTATGTACTGCGTTTTTGTGGTAGGGAAGAAGTAAAATATGTAACCAGCGGTTAAATTTTGTGGTGTTTTTGAGACAATGTATGTTCAGTTTCATTGACAGTGTGTTATGTTATTGTATAGAAAAACTTAGCTAGGATTGGGTAGTAGGATGGACATTTTTTGTTTGTGCTTTTGGCACGGGTTCTTATTATAGGATATATAGACTGATGTGTTTATTCCTGTTCTGTTTGCTTGTTTTTGTTTATATGAGCCTGATTTATTTTTGGCATTTATTGGATTGTTATGTATATATGTGTTTTTAATAAAATATAAAAAAAAAAAAAAAAAAAACTCCCACTCTCACAGGTTTTATTATTATAAACTTATATGCAATATACTGAAGAGAAGTGTTGATGACGGCACTGGCATAATGACATACAATTTATCATTTACTAAAAATATCTGGCCCGAGAAACTATGGCACAAACTCTTGTGGTAGCTGATTTCTCCCAACATTATACCAATTTACAACTAACTCATAAATTGAAAATGAAAACCTAGACGACGTTCCATCCCGTCCTGGTACATTTCATTTCCAATCTGTGAATCAGTTGTGACTATTCTAGGTAAAGAATTCTTTTTTTATCTTTAGATCATTAAGGTTGTAGCTTCGCCTCCAATGCCTCAATTCTCATTAGCAGTCTGGTTCACATGTCCAAGAACGCGATGTTCTTCTTCCACTCTCCTGCTGTATTCTTGTATATTTTAAACCTCTGCATATACTTCACCACCGAGGCCTTCAGAATGCGCCCGGTGTCACATCGCAGACCAAGTTTCTCCTCAAAATACGATTCCTTAGCTGTGCGCAGCAAGATGGCGACCTCCCAGAATGAGTCGTCGATGTTGCATCTTCATTGAAATTATTGTGGTTTTCTTTTCTTCGTTTTTCCTCATACAGTCCTCCACCAGAGGACTACTTGTAAAAGCTTCAATCTTCACTTGAGTCAAATCTGGTAGGCATGTAGTAGATGAGTTGTTTGTATGGACCATAAAAGGACCTGTTAGATGGTTAAGCTGTTATAATGATACTACCGGAGATTTGACGCTGTAATAGTAGAGTGTCGGTGTATCACCAAGTTAGTGTCTTCGTGCTTGAGAATCTCATCAACGATGTCTTACACGTTCTCAACCATCAATAGATAACCGTGTCGCAGGACCCACGAAGTGAGACGTCCACCACTACACTGAGACTGAAGTACTTGGTAGGAGATAGCGTGTCATGTTTTGCTACCTGATGTACTTCAAACTGCTAGGCCTACGTAGCCAGACTGGAAACATAGCACAGTTTTACTTATCCATGTGAACTGCTTTAAATATTTTAATATAAAAATCACTGCTAGCTCATACATTAAGAAATAAATACTGTAATTAAAATGTTTATTTACTCGACTGGTTGTTTATCAACGTACATTATTCTTCAATATGTATATGTTTATTGATCATGAAATATCTTTTTTTTTTACTGTTAACTAGTTATTTTCATGTAAATTTTGTATTATGTGTTAACATTTTATTTTACAGCATTAGGTAAATTATTCAATTAGTCTATGTCCTCTAAACTTACAATCTTACCAGGGAATTACGTTGATTGCAATATGTAATTATGGAATTTTAAAAAATGACATATTACCAAATATAAAAAGCTTAGCGACATCTTTTGTTGAGCTTATTTGTTATGCAAATTAACAAAGATACCGTGAATGTATAATCATGGGACAGAATAAATCAAATGAAATTCAACCATGTAAACAAAATTACTAACAACATGTGTCCAGCTCTTCCTACAAATTTTGTCGAGTTAGAAAGCAAACCAGTATGGTACTAGAGGAAGTGAACACAAGTTTGTTGTACCCACAGGTGACCAGACCTTAAACACATACCACACAGCAACAGAAGATCGGAATAATTGCCTGATCGTGTGAAGGCCAGCGTTAGTATAAGCCATTTTAAGAATGGAGCTAAATACTAGTACCTAACGAATGAAACAACAGAAACGGAAGAAGAAGGTGATTTCTTGTATTGTTAATAACCTTGATCTAAAATATTTATTTGTATCAATTATTGTTAATACTAAGAATCCCAATCTGTAATTTCAGTAATGTCCCGGGGAACCCGTCCCCATAATTTCCCCAAAAAAAAATAAGTTTTGGTCCTGTCGCCGGGATGTAATCAAAAAAATTTAATTCCCTTTTAAAAAATTAATGGTAATTTGATTGAAAAAAAAAGTTGTTGGGTTCAATATAATTGACATTCAATTAAGGGTGTTTGGGTTTGGATTAAGGGCCAAAATTTAAATTTGGGTTTCATGAGTGGGGTGGAAAGTATTTTTAAATTTTAATATTAGTGGATTTGTGTAATTATTATATAAAAATTCTGCCCAGTGAGGCTAGGATTGAAATTTTTATAACTGTTAATCTTCTTAGCTCAATTGGGCTAGAAGATAATTGATTCTTTTGATAATAATAATAATAATAATAATAATAATAATAAAATTTAAATTTTCCCCAAGTCAGGAAATATTTGTAATAATTATACCAGATCTCATTGTATAATTTTATAACCAGTGTTCATTAACTGAGTCTAATAATAAAGGAAATGGATGAAGGCAATCAAAGCTATAAAGGTATCAAAATAAAAAAAAATCATGGACCAGAGATTATAATAAATGCCGGGAATTGGTAGAAGAAACTGTGAATAAGGTTAATTTGAAATACATTTGGAATCATTAGAGAAAGGTATGTCTAAATTATATTACACAGAGTATGAAAAATTTGTTTAACAGATGATAAAAAAGGGAAATTTTTAATTAATCAGATTATAAACCCGGGAAAAAGAAAAACTATTATGTAAAATTGAGGTATTAAAAAATTTAAAAATGAGTAAATGCTGGTTGAGCAATCAAGTAAATCCCAGGTCTTTGCCCAAACTACCAGGTTAAGTCTACCAAATTCAGTCCAGGAGACAACTGGGAGGAATTTGGTCAGTATTTAATTAAGGCTGCTGTACATGTGGGAAGACCTAGCAAATGTCACAAAATTTTTTATTAAAAAAGGAGGTCAGGCGATCTTATGCCCTGATTCAAGGGTTCCAAAAAAGACTCTAGTTACCTGGGGGCAGTTGACTTTTGAGGTGACCTATGGAAATAGGGGCAAAGCACGTTAGACCTAGTAAATATTGTGATTAATTTAAAACCCCAGAACACAATTACCATAATTTGCAACAATTTAGGGTCAAATTAGAAAGCATCTTAAGTCCTTGAGTAAAGGTTTGATTTGGGTGAATCAGACGGGATATTAAGTGCTGTCTTACAGAATAAATTGAACTGCAAGACTAAGAATTAACACATGATGATTCGGATGTATCTGTCAGGCTACAAATGAAAAAAAATATCCTAATGTTAATAATCTTCATAACTCATCCCAAAAAAAAAGGTTGAAAAATATCAAGTGGAAAGAACCAAAAAAATTTTAATGTTTAGATTCAGGGATTTTAAAGGTGGTAAAATTAGAAGAACTTAATAATAAAGATAATGATGTTAACACTGAAACAACAGTTAAAAATGTAAAATTGTAGCTAATGTTAATGATGATGATGGCATAGCTGAAGTAGCCAAACCCTGTCGAATGAAAAAATTTGGGGATAAAACGATAAATAAAAAATGAACTGCATTATTACCGGGGATCTCAACGCACATTCATAAAACGTAGTTCCCTTAATGTTATGAATGTACATATGGGGCAACTACAAATTTAAAATTATTGCTTTTCTGTCAGAAAAAATCCCAGTTGTACGATACTTTTTGAAAGGTCGGCCCTTCAATGAGAAAAATGTATCAATGTGTTACAGTAGACCCCCACAAAAATCTCTACAATAGGGCAGTGAAGCTTTGACAGGCTTTCACAAAATGGTGTAGAATTGGCACCCTTGTGTAAATAATGACTGGGAGGGCCAATAGGCCAAAGGGGATGATTATGCTTCATTTGTGGGTATGGTAAGAAAATGTTTCACTTTCTAAAAACGAGGTCATGTAATACATATATGGTAAATTCCCGCTCTATTATTAACTAAATGGAAAGCAAAAAAAAATATCCAATCCTTCCTAGCAACACACCAGCAAAATGGCGCTTACCAATAACATATTTTAAGTTTTCCTTTATTAGATACCTACTCTTTTCAAAAAATTTTTTTTTTCGGGTTAATGGACCAATCTGCAATCGATAACTCTATGTATAGGGCTTAGCAGTAAGTGTTTTAGGGAAAAAACCCCATTTAGTTTATTAGGCTTAAAGCCACGATTTCTTAGGGGCCCTTAAGGCGCCTATCAAGGATAATTTTTTCCTAAAATATAAATTAATGAAACAAAGCTTTAGACAAATCTTGGCGAGGGGGTTTCTACAAACACAGCCGTTAATTGCGTCCACTATACGGATCTTTAAATAAACGTCATAGCAAATTTGATATATTACATTGAAGCCATAAACTTTGGTCATAGTGCTGCCATATGAGTAAATTGTTTCACTAAATAACTTGTTCACGTGGTTTTATCATTTTTTGATAATATTTGGGGAAAGGAATAAAAAATGCTTAATCACCAAGTCGAGTACAACTATTATATAAACTTCCAAGATTTTTTTAAAATTGTATATGCACTCTTTGGGTCACCCTGCCTAGGGCCAAAAGACGGCTTTACATTTACGGCTATAGAGCTTAAATGGGAAAAAATGCTACATTTTATCTGATAAACGGCTCAGGCCAATGGTAAAGGGAAAATTGGGAGGACCTGTCTTGAGCTGTGTGGCTTTCTTGGGAAATCTTGAGTGGTCTTTGCTAACAATGGCTTGCTAAATAAGCTTCGAGGAGTAATGTCGCATTTTAAACGCAAAGGTAAGAATTGTAAAGTAGGAGGTTCTAATTATCAAGGAGAATGGGAAATTAAAATCTCGATTGGATAGAGTAATATTGAAGGGAATTGATTGGCAGTAATGAAGGAATACATATTGTATATAACAAATGGAAAGTGGTTTCTAGAAGTGGGAGAGGGGTGGCATTAAGGAAGGCTGAAGAAATTATTTGCTGTCCTTCGGGACGAGTGTACAGTTGATGACAATGAGACTGGTAGGACGAATGACTAACATGGGTCAGAGACTTGCAAATTAGATATATGAACAGAGCATCCTATAACAGGGATACAAAGGTAAGACAGAGAATGCGTTTCCTGGGAGCTGGTGTGTGTGATATAGTTGACAGTTTAGATAACATTATGTCAGGTAATAGAAATAACCACATTATCTGCCTCAGTTCTCGGAAATACAAGAGAGAAAAAATTTCTGGCCAAGTACATGACAGATATATAAGTGCAAGACGTGGGTATCTTTATTATGGCGATGTTTCGCCATCCAGTGACTATCATTCAATACAGAGAATAAAACTCGGTGTTTCACATTTTCTTATTCTTCTACTTTTCGGTTTTGTAAACCATTAATATAAAGTACAAGACAGCCGTGGATATAATTAGGTCAAAGGGAAGAAGGATCCCATTTATACGTAGCATCTTGCAGAGAGTCAGCATTAAATGGATTTCTTTTACATGTGGTGCAAATTGCTGGTTAGACAAGTACTGCAAGGGACTTGAACTTCCATTAATTGACAAATGGGATCATTTCTTTAGCAAATATTGTTGATATGTTTGAGATGGGGCAACTCTTTATGGAACAAGGGTAAAAGCACTAGCCAATTCAGTCGATGAAGCCATTGCTGAATTGTATAAAACTTAAAAATGGCAGAAGATAGAGGTATGGGTGTGTGTAGGAACCACAAGGGGTTGCATTACTAGGGATGGAAGTCGCAAGAATTGCCAAGATACGTTAGGAAAAAGTTCAGAAAACGTTATAACTCATAAAATAGTTACTGATAAAAATAGTAACAGGAGAGAAGCAAGGCAAAAACTTCCTTAATATCTACTGTATAAATATTCGGGGTACAAGAAATGAAATAGATGAACTAAGACTTGAGACTAAAT
>WNWK01052570.1:0-12141 GCA_009830355.1 Cherax destructor
AAACAAAAGGAAAGTTTAAAGGGGGGACGGGAGACATGATTAATGAACAGAAAAAATGTTATTTGAGTCCGAAATGTCTGTCTCATTTGGTCAAACTACACTTCTTTTACAAGATATTTACACACCCCTCTGGGTTTTCTTCTTTTTCTTACTAGTTCTACTTTATTTCCTCTTATCCCCAGGGAAATAAAACAGAATTCTTCCTCCATAAGCCATGCGTGTGTGGCGACTAACATGGGGAGCGGGGGCTATTAACCCTTCTCCTTTTCTCCTATATCCCAATGTACCTGAAAATATTTTATAAGAAAAATGAAAACCAATTAATCCTTTCCCAAAACACCCAAAATATTAAAAAAAACTACATTTTATGAGAATAAACTATATTTTTACATACAGAAAAAATGAGAAATAAGAAAAATTATAATGAAATGGATAAATGAACATTTAACATCATTTTTATTTTCATTGAAGACTTGTTGGCGTATGGAAGGGGGGGAGGGGGGAGAGGGAGGAAGAGGGTTATTGTTTGGAAGAGGAACCCCCTCCATAAGGTCTTCAGGTATCAAGGCCCTTCCAATTTTTCCTTCTTTGTCTTTTACTGGCCTGGGTAACGAGAGTCCTGGACCCCTTGAAAAATTTCCCAGAGACCCTTTTCCATCTCAAGTTTCCTAAAATGGGAAAGGGCATTTTTAAACATTTTAAGGGGGTTCAACAGCTTTGTTGGGGTGATATTTCCAAAAAAACTTTGAACTTTCCCTTTTGCACACTTTCCCATCCTGAAGAGGGCACATTCTCCCCTCTCTTCCTCCTCCCGCTTCCTTGGCAGTCTGCACCGGTTGGGGGTAAGGGTAAGATGTTTTTTAACGGTGTTTTTGAAAATGGAGGTTGTGTCTGCAGTTCTGAGTTTCAGGCGGGGGTTTCCAGTTTTGGGCCCTTTTATGCAATTAAATTTTTTTGTTAGTTTTTTTGACACGGGGAATGTCAAGATGTTTATGTTGGTATTATGTCTATGGGTCCCACAACTGTCAAAAATGTTTTAGCTCAGGGTTAAAGTTGGAATTAAGGGTTTTAAAAAGTAGATAGCAGAGTAGAAAGTATGATGTTCTGGACAGTGGTGGGTTGGTCTTTGAAGATGGGGGTGTGGCCTAGCTTTGGGATTTGTGATAATTTTCTGGGCTTTTTTTTGTTTATTCTTTGGGTGGGTAATTGTGTTGATCCCCATGCACAAATGGCATATGTGAGGTGGGGATGATGAGGAGTAGTAATGGCCCCCCGGTTTCGTAAAACCCTCCTGAATCTGCTCATCCATTCCGAACAAATTTTACCTTAAGGAAAAATTTCACGTGGTTATATTTCAGACCCCCAAAAAACACTAAAGAACAAAAAAATTATCCCATAATTGCACGTTTTCCCGGGGATTCGTTAAACCCACTGTATAGTGTGAGTAGGGCGGGTTGGGGTACAAAAACCCGTATTTTAAAGGGGGCCCCCATTTTGGACACTTTTTTTGTTATGTGTTGGATATGGGTGCTGAATTTATTGAAGGGAAGGCCCCGGGGTTTCCCCTCGTTATGTCTAGCAATAGGTGTGAGTTGATCTTAATGTTTTTGTGGATCATCTGTTCTGTTGAAACAAAAATTAAAAGGGTCTTATCAGTAAGTGTAAGTTTATTGGCTGTATCCATGTTGATATTTTTTTTAAATTGGTTAACAATTTTTAAAATGGCAAGGTTTGGGGAGATAATAAGTTGTTCAGCAAAAGTATTGGTTTCAGGTGTTGTAAAACCTTGGAGATCATTATTTAAAAAAGAGGAAGGCAGGGACGGGTTTCCCCCGGTTTTGTGCTAGTGGTAGGGGGAGGATTGTTTTTAATAGTGACATACTTCCTATTAGTGGGGAATTGAGGGGGAAAAAGGACCTCTTTTCCCAAAAAGTGGGTTTTTGTGAGTAGGATCCCGGGTTTACGGTAAAAGTTTCCCTTAATCAAAAAAAAGCCCTAGTGGATATTCCTTATTTCGGCCTGTGAAAAGGTCTATTTTTACTATTGCATCGTTAGTGCTTTTTTTTTAACCAAATTGGCAGGGGTTGGTATCGGGTTATAAAGATATAATTCCCCAAAAGTTTCTAATTTTTTGGGATAGAATGGTAGATTTGATATAGGCCTATAGTTATTTCGCCTGTGGGTCACCCCCCTTTGTGTATTGGTTAACCTTGTGTTTTAGAGGGAAGGTGCTAGTTTCAATGATTTGTTAAAAAGTAAAGAAAGGGGATTGAAAGGACATGAGAGTGTTTTATATTAAGGGTGGAATTTGGAAAATGCCCTGATTTTTTTTTAAGTGACTTATTATCAGGGAGACTTCAGTGGGTTCTGTGGGGCAAGATATGGGAGGAGGGGAAATTATCAGGTAATCACTTTCGGGCATTGGTATCGGGAAATTTTTTGGAAAATTTGATCCTATAGTTGAGAAAAGTCATTTATCTTGTTTACTGTATCAATAGGCTGTAGGGTGTTTCGTTTGGTTTAGTTAGGACAATATCCCTTTTTTTTCAGTTTGTGCCCATAATCTGTGAGAGTGTTTTCTTTTTTTATATCCCCTCTTGTTTCATGAATCTGCTGGAGTAGTACAATTGTTTGGCTTTTTTTTTTAGTTTGGGAGAACGATGAATAGTGTTTAACAAAAATCCCTTTTTAATCCCATATATTGCTTCTATATTGATGTTTCGTTAATGGGTTTTAGTGTTTAATCGGGGAGCCTAACCGTTTTTCATGTTTGTTTTATAGTCTATGCAATTTATTAAGAAAAGGGGTCTGTCCTATCGATACCCCCTTTGGGATTTGGGGAATTTAAGCCCATCAACTGTTCACTCTTTTAAGTTATTTTTGGCTTGGTCATGGAGTCGGAATGCTTTGGTGTATTCTAGGGCGGTTTCTAATGTTTGTTAAGGAAGGTGGGGGGTGGTCTGTGGTGCTGTCTGTTATTATCCCCTTTAAGGGGGGTAGGATATTGGGCCATATAGGGCGATTATAATAATAATAATAATATCTTTTTTTACTACAAGACATGTACATGGTATACAGGCTAGCTGACATCAGTGACATCTACTATATAGAAAGTCCCTTTTTATGCTGGATTGGGGGTTTTGGTCGTGTCCCAGGATCACCACACCAGCACAACACCCAGGTCCCATTTTACTGATGGGGGGGCAAGACAAAAGGTGTGAAACAGCCTAATGTTTCTGCCCTGGCTGGGGAAACGAACCCAGGCCCGCGGGGGAAGCGAGAGTTTTTTCCACCAGACCACCAGAGCACTGTATCATAAGCCTAGTTGGTTTGGTTATTGGGGAGAAGTGTGTTGTTCATATTGTTGATGAAACGTTTCTGGCTGGTCATCTGGTAGGCCAAGGTTTATGTTGAAGTCTCCAGCTAAGATAAGGTGGTGTTTTTCAATTGGTTGTTTTTTTTGCTTTTTTGTTTATTAAAATTTGGGATGTTTGTTGAGGCATCCGGTAAATGGGGTGGTTATGGGGAAGGTTTTGTGCAGTAAATTTAAAAAAATATTCTCCATATTCATCATTATAGCAAATAGTGTCACAGAGGATTTTCATTAGAGTAATAGATTTTAAAAATCCCGCTTGATGTGGTCTGCAGTTGTGTATTGCTGTGATCCTGGCAGCAAGTAGATATCTATTGTATCCCGCTTCCGGTTTCAGTAAGGACAATACATGTGAAGGGTTTTTTTTAGGGGGAAACTAAATTTTAAATTGATTAAATAGGTTTGATCAGGGTGACTGATCATTCATCATTTGGTTAAATAGTGATTTTGTTATATCATGTATATGTGGTGAGTTATAGATTTATATCTGTTGTAAGGGATGTTTTGGTAAGTTTTAACTAATGACTTGGCAAATAAGTATAGTAACAAATAAACATAGTGGTCTTGGTATTGGTATGTATTAAGCTACGTGTATGAAATAAAAATTAGATATAAACTAATAAGATACAATTTCATGGTAATAATATGGCTGTGTAGTGTAATAATATGGCTGTAGTGTTATAATATGGCTGTGTAGAAGCCCCGGGTGGGGAAACGTGTACCGACGTCTACAGGCTACCACACTGAATTCCTACAAAAAATACTACACACCCTCTCCAACATTAGGACTAACAAATATTTTAAAGTAATGAATGTACTGTGGCAGTAAAAGACAAAAAGGGTAACCCCAGAAAAGGACTTAATTGAAGTCTTTGAAGGGAATTCCTATTCCAAACAATAGTAACTCTAAACCTCTACCTCCTCCTGTCTTCCACACATCAACAACTCATCAATAAAAGTAAGTGTCAAGTTATTACTGTTTTATACTTCATGTCTCATTGTTTTCTGTGTAGATAATTGTACATTTTATGTAAAAAAATTATTTTTAAATACTTTTGGATGTCTGAACGGATTAATTTGATTTACATTATTCTTATGGAAAATGGTTTTGAAAGTCATCCATTTTGAAAATAGGTGGACTCTCAGGAACGGATTATGGACGATTTTCAAGGGCCCACTGTATTAAATTGATTGTTCTGTAAAGTAGGGGACATAGTATGAGTAAATGTTTTGTATAGTGAGTAGATTTAGGTCTTTGAAAAGTAGTTAGGGGGTATTGTCTAGCTCTGGATTGTGTGATCATTTGACTGCAGGTTTTTTCTGTTATTATTGGCTTTAGGTGATTTGTCATTGTAGATTCCCAGGCACAAATAGCATAGGTGAGGTAGGGGAAATCAGTGAATAGTATAGTGTAAGTAGTGAAACTAATAAGATACAATTTCATGGTAATAATATGGCTGTGTAGTGTAATAATATGGCTGTGTAGTGTTATAATATGGTGTGTAGTGAAGCCGGGTGGGGCTACATACGTGTACCGACGTCTACAGGCTACCTACACTGAATTCCTACAAAAAATACTACACACCTCTCTCCAACATTAGACTAACAAATATTTTAAAGTAAGTAATGAATGTACTGTGGCAGTAAAAGACAAAGAAGGGAAATAACCCAGAAAAGGACTTGGTACTTGAAGTCTTTGGAAGGGAATTCCTATTCCAAACAATAGTAACTCTTAAATCCTCTACCCTCCTCCTTCTTCCACACATCAACAACTCATCAATAAAAGTAAGTGTCAAGTTATTACTGTTTTATACTTCATGTCTCATTGTTTTCTGTGTAGATAATTGTACATTTTATGTAAAAAATTATTTTTAAATACTTTTGGATGTCTGAACGGATTAATTTGATTTACATTATTCTTATGGGGAAAATGGTTTTGAAAGTCATCCATTTTGAAAATAGGTGGACTCTCAGGAACAGATTATGGACGATTTTCAAGGGCCCACTGTATATTAGAATTGATTGTTCTGTAAATGTAGGTGGCACAGTAGTATGAGTAAATGTTTTGTATAGTGAGTAGATTTAGGTCTTTGAAAAGTAGTTAGGGGTATTGTCTAGCTCTGGATTGTGTGATCATTTGCACTGCAGGTTTTTGTTCTGTTATTATTGGCTTTAGGTGATTTGTCATTGTAGATTCCCAGGCACAAATAGCATAGGTGAGGTAGGGGTAAATCAGTGAATAGTATAGTGTAGTACAGTGGACCCCGAGTATTGGCTGCCCTGAGTATCAGCCGACTCGTGTTTCGGTCGCTATTTTCGGCCCAATTTTGGCCCAACTATCGGCTTTTTCCCCAAGTATTGGACCGCGTACCAGACCTGTCTGCCTGCTCGCGCTTGCGCGCCTCCCTACGTAGGCATCGTGAGCCAGTCTAGCTTTGTTTACCATTGAGTGAACGTTACCGCGCGCTCATTCAAACGTTTCACAATAATTTTATTGTGTTTATTGCTTGTTTATTGATTGTCACTGTGAAATAAGTCACCATGGGTCCAAAGAAGCTTCCTAGTGGCACCCCTGTGGTAAAGAAAGTGAGGAACACCATCGAACTGAAGAAGGGGATAGTAGAAAAATATGAGAGTGGCGTACGTGTGGGGGAGCTTACCAGGATGTACAACAAAAACAAATCTACTATCACCTCTATCCTGGCAAAGAGAAAAGAAATCAAGGAAGCTAATGTTGCGAAAGGTGTTGATATGTTAACGAAAAATAGATCACAAACAGTGGATGAGGTTGAGAAGTTGTTGGTGGTGTGGATCAACGAAAAACAGATAGCTTCACAGGAGGAGGAAGATGGACTGGAGGTGCCTTCTTCAGAGATTAAGGAAATTTGTTCAATGTGGAATAAGTGCAGGAAAACAAAAATACCACCCTGAGCAAGCTGAAATAAGCCATCTCTACAACAAGTTCAGTGACAGCCATATTGAACTTCAGGAACATGTTAAAGAGGCGCCAGAAGCAGAGGACTGTGGACAGTTATTTTGTGAGACAGGGGTCCAGTGACTCTCAAGCTGGTCCTAGTGCCAGTAAAAGACCAAGAAGGGAACTAACCCCAGATAGGGCTTTGATACCTGAATGCCTTATGGAGGGGGATTCCCCTTCCAAACACTAAGCCCTCCCTCACTCCTCCCTATCTTTCAGATGCCAGCAAGTCTCTTCAATAAAGGTAAGACTTTGCAGTCTATTTTTGTATGGTATTTATTGATATATTCTCGTTTTCTTGGTCTCATTTGATAGAATGGAAGATATATTACAGAAATAGAGATGATTTTGATTAGTTTGACAATGACAAGTACCTTGAAATTGAGCTCAAAGTAGCGAAAATGTTCGATTTTTGACGATGTTCAAGAGTAAACAAATCACACCATGCGTCCAATACTCATCAACTGGTGAGTCTAATATTCATGCACAAGTGCTCTGATATTGTTTATACCATTTTTACAATGATGCAGTTGTATACATAACAGTAAATCTTCTATTTTTTTGTGAGAATAATAATTCAAAATGATAAGCAAAAGTAATGTAAGAGGGCCTGGAATGAACAGAGAAGATGTTATTTTAGTGCCAGGAATGTCTGCCTTGTTTATTCTGGACCCTATTTTGAAATTGGTATCGTTTGAAATTTGTGTGAAATTGGCCAAATTTTGGGTAGTTGTAATTGGTAAATAGGCGGTTTCTTGTACTCAATCGATAGAAGAAATGGAGTTCTAGCGAAATAGCTATAATTTTAGTAGACTGAAACATTGGAATTTGCCGAAAATAGGGCTCAAAGTGGGCGAAATCGCGATGCGTAAATGTCATCCATACCGATAATTTCATGAAAGCATAATTCCGTTAGTTTTCGATCAAATTTTATTATTTTTGTGGTGTTATGATCGGAAAAAGATTCTCTATCATTTCATAAGAATTTTTTTTTTTTTTTTTAAATTCTTGGACCCTGAGAACGAGTTTCGGAGACCCCCCTTGGACCCTGAAAGGGTTAAAAGAATTTTTTGTGAATATTTTTAGGTGTCTGGAATGGATTAATTGTATTTCCCATAAGAAATATCTTATGGGAAATAATGGTTCAACTTTCGGCCAGTTCGAGTTGAGGCCTAGCTCCTGGAACGGATTACGGCCGTTCTACTATGTACTACAAACAGCACTGTAGTGCTGTTTGTAGTACATAGTAACATATCTTTGAGAGGATGCCAACTGTTTGAGATACTTTTTTTGTTATGTGTTTGATATGGGTGTTGAATTTCAGGTTGCTGTCAAAGTGTAGACCCAGAAATTTTCCCTCATTATCTTAAGTAAAAGGACACAAATGCAACTAATGTGACATTTTATTGTGGCAACGTTTCGCTCTCCAGGAGCTTTTTCAAGCCGAAAAAAGCTTGAAAATCTCTTGGAGAGCGAAACGTCTCAATAAAATGTCACATTAGTTGCATTGTGATCCTTTACTAAGATATTGTCGGTAATTCTACCAATATTATTACATTCCCTCATTATGTTTAGCAATAAGGATGTTGTTAAGCATAAAGTTTAGTTGGACCTCACTTGCTCTACTCCCAAACATAGTGTAAAAGGTTTTATCTATATTAAGTGTAAGTTTATTGACAGTCATCCAGGTTGCTAATTTTGCGAGCTCTTCATTAACAATACGTAGTATTGAGTGAGGCTAGATTAGGGTGAAAGATAACAAAGTCATGTTGTCAGCAAAGAGAATAGGTTTAAGTTGTTTTGATACGCTTGGAAGGTCGTTGATATATACGTAAAAGGAAAAGTGTGGGGCCTAGAACATTTCCTGTGGTACACCAGTGTCCAGGGATCTTGTTGAGGAGGTAGTGTCCTTAATAGAGACATACTGCTTTCTATTAGTAAGGTACGACTTGATACATGCAAGTGCATAGCCTCTTATACTGTAATGATCAAGCTTGAGGAGTAGGATGCTGTGGTCTGTTGTATCAAAAGCTTTCTTAAGGTCGATAAAGAGTTCAAGCAGGTATTCATTTTTTCAAGTGCTGTGTAAGTAGGTTTAGCATTTTTATTATTGCATCATTTGTGCTTTTGTTTCACCAGAAGTCAAACTGGCAAGGGTTGAGGATGCTTTGTGATGTTATGAAGGAGTATAACTTTTGTGGATGAGCTTCTAAAAGATTTTGGAAAGTAAAGGCAAGTTTGATATTGGCCTATAATTGTTTACATCTGTTGGATCACCACCTTTATCCATTGGTGTAATCCTTGCTATTTTGAGTAATGCCAGGAAAGTGTTGGTTTCTAGTGATTTGTTAAAGATTAATGCAATGGTGGGTGAAAGGATTTGAGCTGCTCGTTTGTACAGTAGTGGTGGCACTTGGCTTACATTTCCTGATTTGTTTTTTAGAAAGTTATTTTTCTTGTTAGCTGTATCAACAGGCTGGAGTTTCGGTTTGTTTGATTTAGTTAGTACAATATTACTAGTTCTGTTCGGTTTGTGGATGCCCAGGATATGAGAATGTCTTCCAGGTCTTTTAATAATACAGTGGTCCTCGATTTTCGCCGAAAATGCTCCAGAATGCTGCTCAAGTGCTATTACCGAACGAATTTACTTCCTTAAGAAATAATGTCACATAGGTTAGTCTATTTCAGACCCCCAAAAATACACTTGCAACAGCACTTACGAAAATACTCTCACATAAATGTTTGAGTTTGGAGATGCACGAAAACCGAGGGTCCACTGTACAGTGGACCCTCGGTTTTCAGTTAACCGAACAATTATAAGTGTATTTTGTAAGTGTTTTTGTAAGTGTATTTTTTGGGGTCTGAAACGACTAATCTAATTTACATTCGTCCTTATGGGAACAAATTCATTTGGTAACGGCACTCAAACATCATTGTGGAAGAATTATCAACGAAAACCGAGGGTCCACTGTAATAATAATATAACGATGTGTTATTTGGAGTTTTGGAGTTTTGGAGGCGTGGGAATGCAATGATAAGGCTTCGGAGGCTTCTTACTTTATTTGTAATAAAGGGTGCGGGTAACAGGCTGCGTGTCTGTGGCCATGGCCAAGGGCCATGCCTTGCGAGAGGGAGACGAGTTAGGCCTGTTGTCTGAGTGAAGTTTGGGCGCCAAGTGAGGGAGAGGCAGGGGTGAGGCAGACTCACATGGGTATGCCTACAGGCTTGCCCTCTGGCGGAATACTATGGAAACTAGCATGGCACGAAATATGAACTCAGCTGGCAGACAGCATGGCTGTCTATGCAGACAGTCAGGCTGTCTACATCGCTCGGGTCACGCACCCATGGTCGTCCCGACCATGAATAGCATTAAAAACTCGGGTCTCTCTCGCAAGAACAGGTCACAGAACACGTAAAAAAAATATATATACATAAACATATGGACATGGAAAAAAATTTCCTCCAGAGAAGGAAGAAAAAAAGGTGTGCTTCGTGGTCTAAGGCAGTGAGCGCGATGCAGCACTGCACGCCTTCCTGCGTCTGGATACATACTGCAACACGGGAGACAGCTGCGGCTGAGCTGTGACGTAACAGGTTACGGTCTCCTCTGGGAGGTGAAGCAGACATCGTAGTAGTCGCTGCAGGACAGGACTGGAAAGCGACTCAGGACATTCCTCGACTGGTACTGTCGCTGGAGCTGTCGCTGCTGGCGAGTGTGGGTAGTCGTGACAGGGACGACTCGGCGAAACATCTGGAGGTCGTAACAGCATACACCATACTGCAGTGAGTGGGCTAGCAGTCAAAGTGACATCATCTTTGTGCAGGCTGCTCACTGAAGCTGTGAACGAGGCTGACAGTCGCCTGCCAACAGGCTTAACTGCGGCTCGCGAGTGTCATCTCTCGACAGTAGAAGTTACAGCAGAGGGCAGTGTAAGCGTCCCAGACTGGTCATCTGCAATAACTGGACTGACGGTCTAGGAGGTGAAGTGGAACGGTCTCGATGGGAGAATGTCGCGGTACGATTCAGAAAAGCATCTACGACGGCGAACAATAAGAGCTTTCTGTACAAGACGCTCGAACGCTCGTAACTGACGCCTGGACTGACAAATGTCAGCTGTCAAGCGCGCGGTGCGCTGGTCACACCGGGTGACAAAGTAACACACAGGTGCTACATAGGACACACGAAAACTGCACACATACTACACATGTGGTACAACATAGCTTACAGCGCTTTTCTGTATAAAAATCGTCACTAAGCAATACACGAACATGTGAGAACACAGACTGAGAGGAATAATTAATGAACACTCGACTTATATCTTCTCTCAAACTATTCGAAAAACAATGAAAATAAAATGCACACTGAAAACTACACTTTTCGGGACATCATATGGGTGATGTCAGACGTGCGCGTGATGTCATGGAGTGACATGCAGTGGACGTCAGCAGACATCGTGGGTGACGTCGCGAGGTGCGTTCTGGGTGACATGATGATGGATGTCATGGGGTGACATCGCGAGTGACATCAGTGGGTGACGGTGAGTGGCAGCATCGTGACGTCAGCAGCGTGGCGTCAGTGGAGTCAGGCAGCTGACCACAGCACATGGCTTGCTGATCACGTGGCGAGTCCACGTGGCTTGCTGATCCCCGGGCTTGTAGATCCCCCGTGGCTTGCTGATCCACGTGGCTTGTAGATCACGTGGCTTGTAGATCACGTGGCTTGTAGATCACGTGGCTGTAGATCCCGTGGCGTGCACGTGGCCGAGTGGCCTCGACACTCGGATACCAGTTCTGGCAAGAATTCCGAAATTCACAGAAAACAGCATAGAGGGAGGGGGCAGTGAGTGGTGTATGGTGTGTGGCGGCGTACACTAGGGCGGGTGTGTATGGTGAGAGACAGGGCCGCGGGCCACCTCCTCACCACACACAAAGGAGACACGCTCACACTGGTAAATCACCACAAACTCACCTCTGAAGTGCTGAAATAGTTGTGCTGAGCTGAACAACAACAGCAGAACATGCTGGCAAGGCTGAACACGTGACTGAGAAACAGCATGGGGCGCTGTGGCGTGAAGTCAGTGACGCCATTTCTCGGAGGGATTAGACAAATTTCGGCCTGAATCCTGCTTGTCCTGTGTCTGGCCTGAGATTTGCAGACACGACATCAGGATAACTCGTTGAGAGCGGATGCTTCTTGTGTAGGGTGGTGATTGAAAGACAAACTTCAGTCCTCTTCCTCCCCACAACACATCAGCTGCGAGGCACCGCTGTCACCATTTATAACGTGTGTTATTTGGAGTTTTGGAGTTTTGGAGCGTGGGAATGCAATGATAAGGCCGGAGGCTTCTTACTTTATTTGTAATAAAGGGTGCGGGGTAACAGGCTGCGTGTCTGTGGCCATGGCCAAGGGCCATGCCTTGCGAGAGGGAGACGAGTTAGGCCTGTTGTCTGAGTGAAGTTTGGGCGCCAAGTGAGGAGGAGGCAGGGGTGAGGCAGACTCCATGGGTATGCCTACAGGCTTGCCCTCTGGCGGGAATACTATGGAAACTAGCATGGCACGAAATATGATCAGCTGGCAGAGCATGGCTGTCTATGCAGACAGTCAGGCTGTCTACAATTAATAATAATATTTTATTGTGACATGATAAAAGGTGTACATAGTTATTGATATAAATGGGGTGTACATGCCAAAGCCCTAATATGCAGAGCATTGTGGGCATTCTTAAAATTAATTAACAATAGACTAAATGGTAAAAATTTTAGTAGACAATTTATTTTGAACTTAAGTTGA